>UCOK01001557.1:4351-75890 GCA_900474325.1 Synergus umbraculus | reverse complement strand
TTCAGCAGTTTTAAAGACGGAAGAAATTGTTACTGATTTTGATAAAGCTCTTCTTGGTGCTTCCTGTAGAGCTTTTACACATTCAAAGAGCCTAAGGAACTATTTATGTGTATGTTTTGATTTTATAAGAAATAGATCTCCTATTGCTCCATCGTGTTTGCTGCGTTTGGACATATGCCACTATATGAACATGTGTGCAAAATGGAAATGTTATCCTGCACATCAGCCACGTGTTCGAAGTATATATGTGCGTACCATGGCGGTGCTTCGCAAACAAGAAACTTTTGATGATTTCCAAAAAGTTGCTGAAGCAATTTTAATGCTTGCGCTGTGTCCGACTACAGAAAAGGAAAGCTTATCAGACCAGGCCCTACAGTTTTTAAAAGAAAAGATAAGGGACATTCCGGATGATATTCAAATTGAGGAGACCGTCGACAGCTCTGAAAGCTGTTCGCGAAGCCATGCTGAAAAAGAAATAGATATTATCGAAGAGTCTGAGCTAGAATCGACAGATATTTACCAGTGGGCTAAGAACACGTATGAAGGGTGTCAAAACAAAACAAACCAGGAACCCGAATACGAAGAGGTAAATGCTTATCATCTTCCTGAATTGGCAAAAAAAGTGAAAATATTATTGCCTTGGTTTCCGATATTTTCAGAAGTGATGCGAAACTTGTGCAATATTGGTACAAAAGATGCAACCTCGGCACCAGTGGAATCTGAAATAAACGATTTAAAAAATCGCAAATTCCACAATGTAAAGTTTCCTTTACGGGCCGATAAATTTGTGGCTTTCCACCTAAAGGCACTGAATATTCACTTAGTGGAAATATCAGCAGGAAACATCGAATTAAGTGACACCGGAGAGTATCGACCAATTAAAAAGACGCAAAAAAAAAGAAAAGACAACAATGCAGACGAGAACTGTGAATTAAATGAAGAACATAATTGGCGAAATAAAAATAAAAAACCAAAGCTTAATTTAATCGTCAACCATTCGAACTCTAATGATAAGAATGATAATTTATTATCGATAGATGAAGGAAACATTAACCTGACCGTGGAAAGCGATCAGGGAGAAGCCGAAAACTTCAATACACCAACTGAAGACCTTTCCTTAAAAATCTCTGAAAAAAATGACTCTGCAAGTGAAGAAGACGTTTTGACCATTTACGGTCTCGATCCTGTGAAGGATTTAAAAAATAGGGTCATAAAGCAACACAAAAATATAAAAAAAGAACAAAAATGTCGTTATGGAGATCCTTTACCACATTTCGATCCATCTCAAGAAAAACATCATTCTTTACCGATTTTACAGAATGCAAACAACTGCCAAAACATCAAGGACAATTCCGTTATATATGTCATAAAGCGTACATGCGCTTTTGACAGCCTTTGTCAGATTCTTAGCTTGGCACTTTTAAATAATAAAGCCTACAGCCAAGCTTTAGATCACCTTGATCACGGGATTTTTAAATGTGCCAAACTATTGATTTCCCAGGGTTTAAAGGTTCCGGTATACAAACAACGTGCGACAACTTTGCAGGACGTCGACATACTCTCCAGGCAAACAGTTGTACATCGGAAGAGTAACAGCAAAAAGGTAATTATAAAAAGGATTGATGCATCTTGCTACATATGTAGTTTAGCATCAATTCTTTTTTATACTGCACCAAGTTGCAGTATCCGCGGAGAATGTCCAAAGTGCAGAACAAAAAGGCACGAAACTGTTGTCCTGTTGGAACCTAACCTCTTTGCCTTGGAAGATAATGGGCTGATTAATCTGACTCAGAGTATGGAAACAGTTGATCCATTAAAATTAGTTTGTTGTGGATCCAGATTAAAAACGCAAATTCAGTATGGACAGCACATACTGATATCAGTTGCCCTAGGAAAAGAACAATCTGTCAAGCTTGGTGATATTCAAACCTTTTTAAATCTAAATAAAGAGGAATATCAGCTGGCAGGATTGGTCTCATACGAAGGAGTATACGAAGTGAACTATGTTGGTCACTATATTGCCTTCGTTCGCTTTGCAAATCGTTGGGTGGAATACGACGACACAAGACAAAAACCAATTGCAGTAAACGACAAAACAATCGTAGATCCACAAATCCTTTTTTTTTATCAAGAACTAAGCAAACTAAAATATAAATTAACATATATAATATTTAATATTATTTATATAATATAATACTTTAAATTACTAAACAGGTGTAATTAGTTGACATCAAATCAGTATTAATTATTATACGTAGTCTTAGATCTTAAGATAACAAGAAGTCATATGTATGTATGTTATATATCTATGTAAGTCATAAGTTATGTACCCCCATATACAGGGTGTCTAAAAAGTCCCGGGACGGTTGGATATTTCCTCAGGTAAAATATTTTTCAAAAAAGTGAAGACCATTCCTGAAGTAAATTTCAACGGGGAATTCAATGGTGACCTTCATTATGACCTTGAAGTTGACCTTCATGGCTTTTTGAAGGTAAACTTTGTTTTTTTTTTAAATGGAAAGCCCCTTTTTTAAAAGGTTTTTTTTACCTATGACTTGGGTACATACTTGAACGTAGAATTTTCCGCTCTATCGATTGCAGATGTAAAAAGAGGGGACTTCCACTTAAAAAAACAAATTTGACCCTCAAAAAGCCATGAAAGTCAACTTCAAGGTCAAAATGAAGGTCACCATTCAATTCCTCGTTGAAATTTACTTCAGGAATAACCTTCATTTTTTTAAAAAATATTTTACCTGAGGAAATCTCCAACCGTTCCGGGACTTTTTAGACACCCTATATAAGCCACTGTTCACAAATATAAACAAAGTTAAGCACAACCCAACACAAGTTTTTATTTTAAAAAATTTAATAATTTGGAAATTTTCGAATTTAGAATTTTAGTTTTAATTCGGGAAATATTGATCGTACGGAATTTTGCAAGAGGGAGAAATGATTGCATTTCTCGAGCAAAATTCAGCACAAGTTTTGTTTTTTCAAAATTTAACAATTTTGAGATTTTCGAGTTTTGATTTTGAGTTTTCATTTGAGTACTGTTGGTCTTACGAAATTTTGATAGAGAGAAAATAGTTTGCATTTCTCGAACACAATTCAGCACATGTTTTGGTTTTTCAAAATTTTACAATTTTGAAATTTTTGAGTTTGGATTTTGAGTTTTTACATGAAAACTGTTGGTCGTACATAATTTCTTACCATGGGAAAGTGATTGCATTTCCCGAGGACAATTCAGCACAAGTTTTAATTTTCCAAGATAAAGTTTTGTGTGGTTTTTAGTTTTTTTTTGGAAAATGGTTGTTTTCAGAATTTTTCTTTGCTGCACAAAATTCAATGTTATTTAATCCATCTAGCACAACCTTTGATTTTAAGTTAATAATAACTTGCGGTTCTACAAAAAAAAAACGTTTTCATTAATTGTGCCCGTAATTTTGAATTTTTCAAAAAATCGTTTGCAGCACAAATGAGGACAAACCTAGCACAATTTAGCACAACTTTCATTTTTTTGAAATTTTAAGTTTGCGGTTCTAACTTCCGGGACATCTCAATCCTCTTTTTAGAATAGAGAGAGATTAATCTTGTTGTTCCAACAAAATCACTTATTTCAAAAAAAAGAACAACACTATTTCCTCTTAATATTATATTTTCTACATTAAAAATTATGAAGTTTCTTCAGAAGAGATCAAAGGGTAGTACGAAAGCCATTATAGAAGCGTTTTTCTTTCCCTTTGATCCAGGTAGATGTCATTCCCTTTATATTCTTACTTATTAAAAAGGATCACCTAAAAGTGGATAATGCCTTCAATGGATCAGTGTAATTTTTGCGCAGACTAATTACATATTGATAATTAACGAGCTTCCTTTGTGAGTCTTCGCTGGTGAATCTCTCAAAAGTTCTTCACCTCTCTCTTTCTCTCTCTCTCTCTTTCTCTCTCTCTAGACTATGGAGATGTTTTGTGAATTCCTCTCAATTATAAATTATTAGCGGGGTGAATATCTCAGAAAAACAGGGTGCTGAACCGTTCGCTTCATTAGCTAATAACCGATCCGTTGCACCAGTCCATTATCGACCTTCAATGTTGAAAATTGTTAACGAGCTAATTACACTTTTAAAATACATTTTATATCCATATTCTCCCTTATTTTAATCAATTAAGTAATTAATTAATTTATAACAACTTAATTTTTCTGTTACAGTTCCAGTCACTTTTGGAATCGAGTAATGTCGCCCTCAGTGTTCTCAATGTCAGGAAAGTCACCGTTTTTGCATCCACAAATCGCGCCTACCAAATTTATGATAGAAGCAGTGATGCCTCCGTGATTCCTTATCATATAAGTAAGTACAGAATTGAAATTTATTTATCGAAATGCAGAGTTTATATGGAAAAAGTTGCAATTGCGAAACATGTACCAAAAGTTTTGAACGTTCAAATGAATGAAATACTGTTTCCCATGATTTTATCCAGAAACATTATATTTCAACTATACCTAAATAGCCATAGACATTATAAATGTCTTCCATGTTCTGCTTTAAATAATTAACGTTTATGCAATTTAATTAATGTTTTAGAAATGTTTATAGTTTAACATACAATCAATATGCAAATTCGTTCAGTTTGATGTTCAGAACTTAAAGCATATTGCACAACTATTAAAATCATCAACAGCATAACTATTAAAATCTTCAACAGCTTGAAGGTCCAAAAATATTTAAAAATTAAACATTTTTCATCTTAGTTAATGTTTTTCTCGAAAAAACGTGGAAATGTTATTAATACCTTTTGGTTCATATGAATTTTTTACAAAATGATTGTTTATGTAGTGAGTATTTTGTTCTCTGGTAAAATTACATTTACACAAATCATGATACATAAACCTGTAATTATTTCTGTGGTATATGGGCCCGTATGCGATTGAGTGTTAGCTTTATGTCCCATATTGTAATCTCAAATGGACATAACCCATTTAATGCCATGACGTTAATGCTATACATAACAGATCAGGTTTCACGATTCATGCAATGAAATCGCGAGGGATGAGGTGATTGAGGATCTACATATATGTATGTACTTACAGATATACGAAGTCTAAAACAGTTAACTGATTATTATAGGACAATAGAAAATTACAAGAAATTTTTGTCATTTTTCATCTTTTTTCACTTCAACGTCTTATAATAGTGCAACGCCATCATATAAATATTTTTAATTTTCGCGTGGTGGCCGGGAATTTAATTTAAAAACTGCGGGATTTACTTCTGATCGGAGTAAAATTCAAGTTTTCGTTTTTTTTTTTTTATTAATTTTATCTATATTTTAGAAATTGGATTGAAGTTTTAAACGTCTGACGATTTTTTAAAATTTACAACAAAAAATAATTAATAACAAAAAAAAGTTTCCAAAGTTCTTAAAACCCGACATTTTTATTTACTTATTAACAGATATTTACCAGGTGTTGTCTGGAATTTATTTATGAGATTTTGGTATAATTTGAAGGAATTTTAAAGAGAATTTAAAGAGATTTTATAGCGATTTAAATAGATTTCAAGGGATTTAAAAGAATTTAAAAAGAATTCAGGAGATTTTCAAGATTTTCCAGGAATTAGAAAATTTTATTAAAATTTTTAAGATATTTTAACTGATATTAAAGAATTTTTAATTTTTTAGAAGAATTTCAAAATAATCCAGGGGAGTTTGAAGATTTTACTGTGATTAAAAAATTTGTTTAAGTGTTTGAAGGGATTTTAAATGATATTAAAGAATTTTAGAGAAGATAGAGAATTTAAAAGGATTTCAAGAGATTTCAGGTAATTTTAGAACTTTTAAGGAATTTCAGAATAATTCAAAATAGTTTTAGGATTTTCAATTATTTTTAAATATTATTATTATTATTCTAAATGTTGTAATTTATTTATGAGATTTTGTAGAATTTAAAGGAATTTTAAAGAAACATTAGAGAATTTCAAAAATTTTTTAAGTAATCTTAAGGAATTTCAAAGGCTTTAAAGGATTTAAAAAAATTACAAGGGATGCTAAGAGATTTTGACTAGTTTTTAAAACATTTGAACTGATTTTTAAGAAATTTGAAAGAATTCAAAAATATTTTTTAAATTAAATTTAAAATAATATTTTAAAACAGAAATATTTTCAAGAATTTCTTCTTGAAAATCTGTGAACTCTCTTGAATTCCTTAAAAATCCATTGAAATTCCTTGAAATTATTTAAACTGTCTTGAAATCTCTTAAAATCCCTTGAAATTCCTTAAAGTTCCTTAAAATCTGATGAAATGGATTTTTAAGGCATTTTAAGTGACTTTAAGGAATTTTCATGAATTTGAAGCGATTTCAAGGAATTCCAAGGGATTTTAAAATTATTTTAAACGATTTCAAGAAATTCAAAATAATTGAAACAAATTTCATGGAATTTCAAGATATTTTAAGAGATTCAGAAAGACTTGAAAAGTGTTTTAAGCGATTTTAAATGATTTTAAAGCATATTTTTTTATTTTATGGAATTTCCAAGAATTTTAAGAGAATATGAAGATATTTTAGGTAATTGTAAAAAATTTCAAGAGATTTATATTTTAAGGAATTATATTTCAAGGATTTATATTTCAAGGTTTTTATATTTCTTGAATTCGTTTGAAATGCCTTGAAATCGTTTAAAATATTTTGAAATCTCTTAAAATCACCTAAAATATCTTTAAAATCTCTAAAATAATTTTAAGCTTCTCGAAATATAAATAAAATGGTAAATATTTTTAAAATTGACAAAAACTTTCAAAATACCTTTAACAAATCCTCAAGGCAAATTTACAAGGCCTTACAAAATTTTGTTTCAATAAGTTTAAGGATATTAACACCTATTTATGAAATTCCTTCAAATCCCTTGAAATTCCTTGAAATTCCTGAAAATATCTTGAATTCCCTAAAATATTTTAAACGATTTTAAGACATTTTCAAAAGATATTAAAAATATTTCAAAGAATTTCAAGTCAGATTCTAATTTCTAGATTTGTAATTATAGATTCTAATTTCTACATTAGAATCAATTCCATGCAATTTCTTAAATTGACTTAAAATCGCTAAAAATCTCTTAAAAATCCATAAACTTTCTTGACATCAATCGAAATCTTTTAAAATCCCCTGAAATTCCCTACTCACTTAAAATCCAATGAAATCCTTCAAAGATTTTTAAAATCTTATGAAATCTGTAAAAATCTCCGGAAAATCCTTTTCATAACTCTTTTATAATAAAAATCCCTTGAAATCCTGTGAAAACTCTTAAAAATCCTAAAAGTGTTTTCAACTCTTTTAAAATCTTTTAAAGTTCATTAAAATCTCTTGAAGTTCTCTAAAATCTCTTGAAATTCTTTAAAATCAAACAAAATTTCTTTAAAAATATTTTGCAATTGCCTAAAATCATCTAATATCTGTTAATAGGTAAATAAATAAAAATAAAATGGTTTTGGGATTAAACATGAATATATTATTTTTATTTGACCCGTAAATTTGAAAATTATAAAATCTGACCCGGAAAAACCGGGAAAAGGATCATCATTGAGATCCGAAATTAATAACTCATTAGTCGAAATAATAAATATCTAACTTATAAGGTAAACTAATTATTTATGTAATAACAACTGGTTATATTTGTTTGCCTTTCGGGCTCTCTCAAATTTCGAATTCCAATTAGAAGGCGGATAGTCATTATGTCAGTGGAAAATCAATTTCTCTGTGTTTCCCCCTGTCTCTTCGCACAGTATTCCAAACCCTGGAATTTAATCGTACATGGGTTTACACCCCTTACCCCCTACCCCCTACCCTCTACAATCCCACACCAAACCTGAAACCTGGGGCTACCACCTTGAAGTAACCCTAGCCCTCGTCGTCTAATTATCAGTTATCGATCAAAAGGATGATCGAGAATTCTCGATCAGTTCAGATCCTTTTTCCAGTTCGTCGACTCACAGCTGTGCGGGGCTCGACCCTCTTCAATGCTTTCAACTTTTTGTCGCTTTTTCCCGGTAAAAAATATATTTTATGAGATGTAAAAAATTTTCACGAAGACTTAGAAAACTGAATCTGATAATTACGCTACATAAAACATCCCCCTTTTCTGTGTCCTTTTTTTACTGGGGTAATTACGGGATTTTCGGATATTTCGGATATTTCTTCTTAACTTTTCACTATTTTAAGGCATTTTAAGAGAATTTGAGAGATTTTTATGAATTTTATAAAAATTTTGTGGAATTTTAAAGAATTTCGTGGAATTTTTTGAGAATTCTAAGAATTTTTAGATATTGTCACAGATTTTAATGAACTTCAAGATTTTTTAAAGAATTTTATGAGTTTTTATTGAATTTTAAAGGATTTTAAAGGATTTCAAAGTATTTTAAGAGATTTCATAAAATTTCATGGAATTTTGAATATGTAGTGTTAATTCGGATGTTTCTCATAAACTGGTCACTATTTTAAGGCATTTTAAGAGAATTTAAGAGATTTTTATGAATTGAGGAGATTTTTATGAATTTTATAAAAATTTTGTGGAATTTTAAAGGATTTCGTGGCATTTTTTGAGAACTCTAAGAAATTTTACATATTTTCATAGATTTTAATGAATTTCAAGATTTTTAATAGTATTATATGAGTTTTTGTTGAATTTTAGAGAATTTAAAAGTATTTTGAGAGATTTCATAAGATTTAATGGAATTAAGAATATGTAGTGTTAAAGAATTTAAAAGGGTTTTATATTTATTTCCAAATTTCAAGAGAATTTATTTAATTTTAAAGGATTTTACAATATTTCATAGGAATTATTTAAGTTATTTTAAGTATTTAAGGGATTTCAAGGAATTTACGAAATTTTATTGGATTTTTGAGAATTTCAGGGGATTTCATTAGATTTTATGGGATTTGATGAAATTTTTTGGGATTCTCAATAATTTTAAAGATTTTGAAGGGATTCAAGGGATTTTACGAAATTTCAGTTGATTTTGATGAACTTTTATGATTTTTAAAAGATTTTGTGAAATTTTAAAAGATTACATAAAATTTTATGAGATTTCTAAGAATTTTAATGAATTTTAAAGAATATAAAGGGAATATTATCCTAGAATTTTAAGGAATTTCCAAAATTTTCTAGGAATTTTTATTTTTAATATATTGTATGGATTTTCAAGGATTTCAAAAGATTTTTATGACTCAAAAGATTTCTTAGAATATAACAGCATTTTGAAAGTTATCATCAAATTTCATGAAATTTTATAGGATTTCGTTGAATTTTTTAAGAATTCTAAGAATTTTGCAGGGATTCAAGAGATTTTACGAAATTTCTGTTGATTTTCAGGAATTGTAAGAGTTTTAGTGAGATTTTATGATATTTGGAGTAATTTTAAGTAATTTTGGTGAATATTCAGGAATTTAAAGTAATTTTACGAAATATAAAGGAATTTGACTAAATTCTGAAGAATGTTAAAGGGATTTTAAGAAATTTTATGGATATTAAGTAATTCTAAGAATTTTGAAGGGATTTAAGGGATTTTACGTAACTTCTGTTAATTTTCATGAATTTTAAGAGTTTTAATGAGACTTTATGATAATTTTTGAGTAATTTTAAGTAATTTTGCTGAATATCCAGGAATTTAAAGTAATTCTACGAAATTTAAAAGGAATTTGACCAGATTTTGAAATTTAATGAAACTTATGGTGATTCCTAAAATTAGACAAAAAATTACAACTTTTGCAAAAATTATAAACTCTCAATTATTTTGTGTACATTTGAACTTTTTGTGTCTTTTTCTCGGTAAAAAATATATTTTTAAAAAAGCTAGTTTATAAACATTAAGAATTAACAAATTAATCTTGTTTTTTAAGAGATAAAAATTTGTCCTCAGAGGAGTCTTTTATCATTTATGAAAATAACAGGGTAATTATATTACATAATATACGTTCACTATTTAAATTTAGAATAAAGGGTTCTTGAACTCTAATTTGGATTTCGTGACTTCAAAGAGGCAACTTCATGTCATTAATTAGCAGAATAATATACGAGATACAAAATGAAAATACTCGTAAAAATATAACGTTAGAAGGTTTATATTATGTGATTTGAGAAATTAATTAAAGTATCGTTTTTATTATATTTTTAGGGAATTAAAAATATTGATTTTATTGTGTCATTATGTAGTTATATAATGAACATTAAACAGCGAATAAAAAATGGCTCTTTTGAAAATTTTTTTATTTATTCTCGTATTTTATAATATTTATTAATTCAACATTTTTTAGAGAGGAATTTCAAAATGTTTCTAAGAATTTTAAGAGATTTTAACGATTTTCAAGTAATTCTGACTAAATTCAAAAGAATTTTAAGATTTCTAAAGGATTTCGCAAAATTTGAAGGAATTTCAGGATACTTTGAGGAATTCTAAAGGAATTCATACAAAAATTATAAATTCTCAATTATTTTGTGTATATTTGAAGTCCCTTAAAAAGTAGATAAAAAATTGAATTAGGATTAGCTGAAATTGAAATGACAAGCCTTTCATTATTTGATACAAGAAATACACAATTGCAAAAAAACACTGACAAAAATTAAAACTATTATAAATTTTAATCCAAACCTGATATTAAATGTATAATAAACTTAATATTGCCTCAAACACAACTTTGAAAAAAGTTTTTTTGACTTTCACTGCATTTCCAACTACATAAGGTACCATAATGCTTAGAATATCATTGATTTACAAACTTGTATAATTATAAGTTTAAAAACAATCAAACATATCGAGTAACAAGTTAAAATTATACAGGAACACTTTCACGCCAGAAATTCATTCGATTTTCGAAGAAAAGATTGGAAAGTTTGAGACTAGGATCTGTGCCATTAGAGTTGCCAATCTCAAGATGATTTCGGGTCTTTACACTATATGGCGTCCAAAAGTCATCATTCTTTAAATGTTTTGATGTTGGTTTTCTATAAAATTTAAATTTGTATCATTATTTGATATTTGGTCAATTCATTTACAAGCAAATGAATTATAGAAAATAAAGAAATAAAAATACAGAAATAAATAATAAAGTAAAATATTTAATTATACAAACCCATTAATAGCAAATGATGTCCAAAGGTCAACCATTAATTCGCTAATTAGCCTCTGTCCTTTGGTGAAATTATCAATTGGTCGACCTTTACCTCCCGGAGGTAAAGGTGAAAAAATATATTTTTGTTCACCTCCATGAGGCACACCTACTAAATGTTTATTAGTTTCATCTTGATAACCGAAGGAGTAAAAATAAATTGGGTTTTTTCTTTTCGGTGCAATTGTTTCCAACATCGCCACTTCTGGATATACAAAGTAACCATCGCCTTTAAATTGGGAAAGATTGTCGGAGAACTGTATTAAAATAATATTGTTTTTGATTATCACAAAATATCACAACAAAATAAATCATAAATTTTATAAACTTATAACATAAAACGATGAGATAAAAAAGAAAGGCGAGAAAGAGAAGAAAATAATTCGCATACCTTCTCATTTTCCTTAGGATCGACGAAATTATTGAAATAGAATTTTTTCACAGCTTGTGCAAAACTTTCATCAATTTTGAAATTGAAAAAGGGACCAGCAATTATATTGATTAATTTATTTAAGTAGGATAAAGTATCAGGATTATACGTTAGTGGGACAGCAGGTAATTCTAGAATAGAAAATTATCATAATATAATCATAATATAATCCTTCAAAATTATTAATCTCTTTTAATTCATGTTAAAATTAATGAAAATCTCTAAAAATTCCTAGAAACCTCTTGAAATTCCTCCAAATTTAAAATCCCTTAACATTATTAGATATCTTAAGGGATTTGGTGAGAATTTATTGGATTTTCAAGAATTTAATAGAATTTAATGAGGTTTTCTAGAATTTTGAGTAATTTTAGAGATTTAATAAGATTTCAAGGGATTTTAAGTAATTTTAAGGGATTTCATTGGATTTTATGGGATTATAAAGTAATTTTAAGAGTTTTGGTGATACTTTGTAGAATTTTAAGTAATTTGAGGAATTTGAATAGATTTTAAGGCATTTTAGGAAATTTCATGTAATTTTGAGTAATTTTAAGAGGTTTGACGACATTTTGTGGAATTCCAAGTAATTGGAAGAAATTTTAAAAGATTTTAAGGCATTGTACGAAATTTTATTGGATTTCCAGGTATTATAAGAAATTATATGGAATATTGAATAATTTTAAGGAATTAAGAGAGTTTTACGAAATTTAAAGGAATTTCATGGGATTTTAAATAGTTGCAAGGTATTTCATGATATTTTATGGCATATTAAGTTACTTAAAGTATTTACTTAAGGTATTTAAAGGGATTTTAGGAGACTTCATTGGATTTTTAAAAGTTTTAAAGAATTTAATGAGATTTCTCAAAATTATTAGTAATTTTAGAGATTTAATGATATTTCAAGGAAATTAAAGTAGTTTTAAAGATTATTAAGTGATTTTTTGAAACTTGAAAGAATTTGATAAGATTGTTAATTTTAAGGACTTTAATTTTCATAATAAATTTCGTGAGGTTTTATTGGATTTTTAAGAATTTAAAAGAATTTAACGAGATTCTATAGAATTTGCAGTAATTTTAGAAATTTAATGAGATTTTAAGGAATTTTAAGTGTAATTTTAAGAAATATCAAGTGATTTTATGAAATTTAAAGCTTTTAAAATGCCTTAAAATTTCACGAAATATCCTAAAATCCCATACAATTTTACAAAATCGTTTTAATATCCTAAAAATCTCTTGAATTTCGTAAAAGTTAATTAAAAATCGTTAAAAATGCACATAAAAACCTTCAAAATCATTAATCTCTTGAAATTCATCTTCAAATTAGTGAAAATCTCTCAAAATTCCTAGAAACCTCTTGAAATTCTTTCACATTTAAAATCATTAAAAATCTCATCAAATTCCATGAAATCCTTTAAAATTTCACAAAATCTTTTATAAATCATAAAAAGATTTTGAAATTCCTGAATAAAACTCCCTATAAAGTTTTAAATTCCATATTTAAATCCCACAAAATACATATTTTAAAAATCATAAAATTACCTTGAAGTCCGATTGAATCCTGATGAAAATTGTGAAAAATTCCTGAAAATTCACAGAAAAATTCTTGAAATTTTACGGTAAAATTTAAAATCTCTATATATTTTATATCCCTTAAAAATATTACATAGAAATCTTATCCAATTCCATGAAATCCTTTAAAATTCTCACCAAATTATTTAAATATCTGAAAAATCTCTTGAAATCACTTAAAATTATTAGAAATCTCATAAAATTTCTTAAAAACTTATAAAACTCTTACAAAGCTTTTAACATCCCTTAAAATTTCACGAAATATCCTAAATAGGAATAAGCATTACGATAATTCGACTTCAACTCAATTATCTCTTTAGAATAGATAATATTTTTGGTAATATTCTCTTTTCTAATTTACTCACTGATACTGCCTATTCCCTCTGCAGTGACAGATCCCGTGATACAAGGCAAATCTTTCATTTGATTTTTCTTCATCAAATTGAATGGACTGTCAGTCAGAAAAGCATCAGGAGCTTCCGGTTCATCCGTTGGTGTCCATCCATAAATTTTAGTCGTTATTTCAAGTTCTTTGAACACACTGTTTACGTTTAGTAAGCTTTCCACACTTTTTGTTCGAAGACAGTTTACAAAACTCTCAGTAGCACTGAACTCACAGGAAAGATAAGTAGCCATTTTTTTGGCATAGTCTAGAAAACGGCTTCTTGGTGTGTATGCCCAACCACCAATTGGGCTGCCGCTTTCAATTATGTATTGGTGGAAGAGACCTGCAGAAAATCTTAATTTTAATTGAATTTAATTAAACCGCATCGATATAAAATTCTTGGTGTTAGTTTAATTTATGCAATTTTACACTTATTGTTAATTACCGTTGCTTGCTTTTGAAAGCGCATGAAGAGCAACACTTGCCCCTCCAGCACTGTCACCAAAAATAGTAACTCTTCTTGGATCTCCTCCAAACGATTTTATATTTTCCTGCACCCACCTTAAAGACATCAACTGATCTTTCAAACCATAATTTCCCATTGCTGCTGAGTTTCCCAGACTAAAGAAGCCAAAAGCTTCCAATCGATAGTTTATGGTGACAAGGATAATATCCTTGTTAAGGAGGAAATTCCCCAAGGCACCATTGCCCGATCCCACATGGTAACCACCTCCATGTATCCATAGCATAACAGGAAGTAACTTGTTATTTGTTGTCTGATTTTCCTGAAAAATTCGCATTTTTGACTGTTGATTGCAGTGTATTTGGAACAATTAATTGCTTACCGAAGAAGAGTCGAATTTTAACAGTGGTGTATAAAGATTTAGGTACAAACAATCTTCACTTCCTTTTACTTTTCCTCTAATGAATTGAGGACATATATTTCCAAATGTAGTAGCTTGACGTACTCCACGCCAATTTTTTGCTGGCACAGGACTCCTGAATCTGTTTTATATTTAAAAATTAAAAAATTATCATGAGTATATGCCAAGAAACACCCCCTTTGCGACCCTGCAGGTCAAAATAGGCTAAATTGCCCCAAAAACAACCCCTTTGCGGACCAGTAGATGAAACTAGGCTAAATTGCCCAAAAAACACCCCCTTTGCGGCCCTCCAGCCCAAACTAGGCTAAATAGCCTACAAAACACCCCCTTTGCGGCCCTTTAGCCAAAATTAGGCTATATTGCCCAAAACATACCCCCTTCGCGGCCTTCCAGCCCAAACTAGGCTAAATTTCCCAAAAAACACCCCCTTGGCGGCTCTCTACCCAAACTATGCTATGTTGCCGAAAAAACACCCCCTTTGCGGTTCTCCAGCCAAAACTAGGCTATATTGCCCAAAAAAACACCTCCTTTGCCGTTCTCCAGCCCAAACTAGGCTATAAAACCCAAACTAGGCTATATTGCCCAAAAAAAAAACCCTTTTTGCAACCCTCAGGCCCAAACTAGGCTATATTGCCCAAAAAATACCCGCTTTGTGGCCCCTCAGCCCAAACTAGGCTGTATTGCCCAAAAACACCCCCTTGGCGGCCCTCTAGCCCAAACTAGGCTATATTACCCAAAAAACACCCTTTTTGCGGCCCTTCAGCCTAAACTAAAATAAATTGCCCAAAAACACCCCCTTTGCGGTTCTCCAACCCAAACTAGATTAGATGGCTTTAGATTAGTGGAATACAAAGATACAAAATACAAAAAAAAAAAAAAAATTTAATTGAATAATATCAATTTTACCTGAGATTTCCAATTGGCGGTTCAGCATATGGAATTCCTTTAAAAGCGGAATATATTCTTCCATTTCTGGATACCTCGATCGTACCGTTTAATAAGCCTTGGGATAATTTTACCAGAGGTTCTGCATTTGTCCAAAATATGCACAGAAGGTACAATAAAAATAGAGAATATTGACCCTTCATTATGTCGATTCTCTAATTAATTCTTTTTAATTTTAGTTATCATTAATCAAATCACGGATGGATTCGTGCTTCTCTAATTACTGAAATTAACTAATTGTGATGAAATTCATAAATGTAACGTGGCACACGGTAGACGTGACACAACAGATACACATTACACACTCAAGGTTTAATTATTGACATAATGATATCGGTGATGTGTATGAGATTTACCCCCTCCACTTTAACATTTATTTTCTCAAATATAATTTGCATGAAGAACAAAAGTGATATTCTTATATCATTTTAAGTGGTTGTTTCCTTGTTTTTGACAACTTTAACTGTTCTGATGTCATGTCAACAACGAAAACATTATATACAGCTGGCACAGAGATAAGATGAACTATTTATTGCAAAAGAACCTATTAGAAGATATATATACCTACAGATATTGTGACCATACAACTTAATATAAATGTAAATATGGAAAATAATAAAAATATTGTTATATAGATTAGGCTAATGTTACTTACGGAATTGATATTTTAAGAGACTTTTTAAAACTAGGGAATTTTATGGGATTTGAAATGTTTTGAAATTTTTAGGAAGATTATATGAGGTTTTTAAAAACTTTAAGAGATTTTTACGAATTTTAAGCAATTTCGAAGAATTTCAGAGAATTTTCAAGGTCTTTAAGAAATTTTAAATGTTGTCATAAAATTTCCAGGAATTTTGAAAGAATTCCAGAGATTTTAATAATTTAAAATATATTTCAGTTATATTTAAAAATTGTGGATTTCAAAGTTTTACCTTAGCAAAAAAGATTAAAATACATTAATTTTAAATACTGGAAGCTTGAATAAAAGTTTAATTTACAAATTTTTTATTTTGAGAGTAGAAGTTGATAAATTAGAATTGAAATTTGGTTTTCCCTTTGGAGCCTTTGAAATTTGAATAATTTTCGATTTGAATTTGTATAATTTTTCCATTCTCATCAGAGAGAATGTATTAGATTTGATTATACTCAAAATGCTGTGCTGACACATAAATTATAACAAAAAACCTCCAAAAATAGATTACGCGCACAAGAAATAAAACAAACAGTAAAATTTGTGTATACCTGATAATAAAAATGTGTCTTAATATTTGGGATATATCTAGTCTCTGGTTAGTATATAAAACAATGAATTTAAAAAAAAATTATCAGTCATCGTGAATCAAGTATAAGTTTCCAAAAGTATTTTTCGTAAGTTTTTTTTCGAAAAAATGAAGGTTTTTACTGGTACTCTACTCCTCTACTTCCTGGGTTTCTTATATTTTATACGTAAGTATAAATTAATTAACAATAAGTAAATATTACTCTCAAAATTTTGTCAATAGTAATTGAATGCACAAAATTGATAAAATATGACAGCATTACACAAATTACAATTGTGTAATATTAATATTAATAATAATTGGTATATCCTACTTAGATTTAATTGATAATTAACGAATTATTATTATTTCTTTCACTTCTTTTTACAGAATTGTCTTCTGGACAGATGAATAATAATAATAATAATAATCGAAATTATCAACAAGGACAACATAACAATAATAATAATAATAATAATAATAATAATCAACAACCTAATGGACGTGTTCCATTTTATGTAACAATACGTTCAAGAACTATAATAAATCCAATACCTGGTCGACGTTATCCATTGCCAAATGGTAATACTTATCAGGCGCATGCAAATGGACCCGTTTCGATGTTTTATAATACCAGAACAGATACAGTAACAGTAGAGCAGCCAACAGGTAGTCACGGCATTGTAATAGGTCCAGGTCTGCATCAGCGAGCATCTCTCAATTTTTGGCCGGGTACATTCACATACAGGGAAGAATAAAGTGCATTGAATCAAATCAACGTAATTTTATTTTTCGGCTGGTTTTACTTAAAAGTTTTTTCTAAGTACAAAGAATCGATTTTTTTCAATCACGAAAATAATGAAATCAGTGAAATTATCTTCTGAGAATAATTCTCTTCATCCAATTTGTGAAGAATTTTATCAAATAAATATAAACACTGTATTTGAATAAATTGTGGATTTTGAAACATTAAAGTTGGAAAAGATTTTTGTTAAAAGTTCAAGGAACTTTCAATAATAATAATAATAATTAAATATATAATCTTGTTTTAACTTTGTAATTTTAGTCTCTTTTTTTTAAGAATTTTAAAAGATTTTTAGGATTTTCAAAAGATTTCGTAGAATTTTAAGGGATTTTGGGATATTTCGTGAAATTTTAAAAGAATTCATGCAATTTTCAGAGACTTTTAAGAATTCTAAGGAATTTTAAGGGATTTCACAAGATTTTCAAGAATTTAAAGAGATTTCTGTGAATTGGAGAGGAATTTTTACGAATTTTAAGTAATTTTTATGAAATTCAAAAGATTTTTAGGATTTTAAAAAGATTTCGTAATTTTAAGAGATTTTGGGATATTTCGTGAAATTTTAAAGAATTTTAAGGGATTTCACAAGGTTTCCAAGAATTTTGAGAGATTTCTAGGAATTTGAGAGGAATTTTTACGAATTTCAAGTAATTTTTACGAAATTAAAGAGATTTTTAGGATTTTAAAAAGATTTTGTAGAATTTTAAGGGATTTTGGGATATTTCGTGAAATTTTAAAAGAATTCATGTAATTTTCAGAGACTTTTAAGAATTGCATGGGATTTGAAGGGATTTTTAATGTTTTAGAATTTTGAGGAATTTTAAGGTCATGTAAGACTTACCCGATCCCTACCTTACCGACATTTTTTTATCTGAAACCTAACTTGTACATTTATTTCAATATCAAATTGAAAATCTCTAAAATTGAAACTAAAATCTTAAGTACGTTTATTTGGTCCTAAATATTGACATTTATAAAAAAACAATTATTTCGAAAAATTTTTCTTATTTTTACAGAAATTTATGACCAGATAAACATACCTTAGCATATTTTCTTTAACTTTAGAAATTTTCAATTTGATATCTCAATAAATGTAGACGTAATGTTGCAGAAGAAAATGTCGGTAAGGTAGGGATCGGGTAAGTCTTACATGGCCTTAAGACGAGAAATTTTCTATTGCTCAATGTCAACGAAGAGATAGGATTCAGAAATAATAACTTCACGATTTAAGAATAAAGATTTAATTTAATAAAAATAAGAACTGGACTTGCGGTTTATTTATTTAATTATTGATTTTTTATTTATTCTTTATTTTATTTAATATATTCAATATTCAATTTAACAGATAGTTTGCTCAAGAGTTTTTAAATTTTGATGAATTTTGAAAGCTTTTTGAGACTTTTAAAAAATTTTGTAAAATTTTTAAGTATTTCTTAGGATGCGTACTAAATTCGTGGAATTTCAAAGAATTTTAAGGGATTTAACAAGCTGTCCAAGAATTCAAAGAGATTTCTAGGAATTTGAGGAATTTTAAGGGATTTTAAGGGATTCTAAATTTTCTGAAATTTTGAGGAACTTTCAGGGAATTTGACAATATTGTGGATGATTCTTATAATATTAAAAAGATTTTTTAGGGTTTTAAAAAGATTTCGTAGCATTTAAAGGGATTTTGGAATATTTCGTGAAATTTTCAAGGAATTCATGCAATTTTCTCAGACTGAAGAATTCTAAGGGATTTTAAGAGTTTCTTAGATTTTTGTGTAAGTTTAAGGAATTTCAAAAGGTTTGTAAGAGTTTTATGGGATTTTAAGGAATTTTAAATGTTATCCTGGAATTTCGAGGAATTTTAAGATATTTCCAAGATTTCTAAGAATTGCGAGGGATTTTATAGGATTTTCTGAGATTTCTTATAATTTTAAGTGATTTTTCCGATTTTTAAAAGATTTTCGGGAATTTTTAAGGATTTCATGGAATTTGATAAGAATTAAAGGATATCAAAGGCTGTAGAACAAGATTTCTAATAATATTAAAAGAATTTGTAGAATAATTGTTTAGAATTTGAAGGAATTTTATAAGATATCTGATGATTGGAAGGGATTTTAAATTTTAAAGAATTTCAATGTCAAATATATATTAACATATTTTATATTTTATTCTCTTATGACGTGAATTTTTCAATTGTTTAATATATCAATTAAGAGATAAGATTCAGCAATAATAAATTCACGATTTAATTATAAAGATTTAATTTAATAAAGATAAGAACTGAAAATGCAGTTTATTTACCAAAAACTTAAATCAACTTAATATATTCAATTTAATAGTTAGTTTGCGGATATGTATAATTATAATGAATTTGAAGAGACTTTATGATATTTCAAGATATTTTCAAGAATTTAAAACGATTTCAAGACTTTCAGGATGATTTAAAAAAATGTCATGATATATTAAGAGATTTTATTTGATTTTAAGAAATTTCAAGGGACTTTAGGAGACAAAAAAACTTCTTACATATTTAAAGAGAATTCAAAAGATTTCAAGGAAATTAAAAAAAGTTTCTAAAATATGACACAAAAAAACGATAAAAAAAACTTTTTGAAAAATTAACGTAATAATAATCAAATAATTTTAATGGATTTTGAAAACTTTACAGTGATTTTTACAAAGTTTTAAAGATTTTTAGGATTTTTAAAGATTTCGTAGATTTTTAACATATTTCAGGATATATTTTGAATTTTTTGAAATTTTGAGGAATGTAAAAACGAATTCAATAGATTTTTATGATTTTTTAAAGATTTTGCGGAATTTAATGAGATTTCTAATAATTTTAATGAAATAAAAAATTTTTTAATTTAAATTTAAATATTTAATTCCTTAAAACCCCTTGAAACTCCTTCAAACCATTTTAAATTCCTCAAAATTTCACAAAAACTTTAAAAAATCTCTAGAATCCGTCGAAATCTTTAAAAAAATTTTAATCTCTTAAAAATCCTCATAATTTAAAAATATTTAGAATCCCTTAAAATTATTAGAAATCTTATCAAATTCCATGAAATCCTTTAAAATTTCACAAAATCTTTTAATAATCAGAAAAATCTCTTGAAATACTTTTATATAAATTATTAGAAATCTCACAAAATTCCACCAAATCCATAAAATTTCACGAAAACCTTCGAAATCTTTGTAAATTCTACAAAATCTTTTAAAAATCATAAACAGGTTTTGACATATTATTTTTAAAGAAAATTAATGGATAACTCTGATCAACTTTTAAGTAACTGCAAAAATATTTTCATCTGTGTTACAACAATTTTTTCTGAACAATTTGTATTATAGAGGGCTAAAATAAAGTTTTAAAATTCCATTGGGAAATCTTTGAGACACTCAGCGGGAAATTGCGTATTTCGCGGGCAGAGCTAGTATAATACAACAGTAAAACTTCTCTGTAAGTTTTTTCTTCATACTTTTCCGGAAATAGAAGAGTAACCATAAAGGAAGGAAAGCACTGTCCTTATATTCACCGGCGATTGCAGTTACAGTAACTGCAATTGCACTCTGCGTATCAGCGATCTTATTCCGTTTATAGTTTCGGCTACGGGCCACTTCCAAGTCTTGAGAACCTGAATAACTTTAATGTTCTTCTTATCTTTCAACTCCAGAGCACTCTCAATTAGTTTTTCATGAGAATTCTAATTTTCCTGTGTAAACCAAGTTTTTCTAACTAGTTTCTGGATCTGTTACTAATTTCTTGTTAAAGATCCGTAAATGAAATTCCTCTCGACGAAATTAATTATTAATTTATTAATTTATAATTTAATGATTATAATTCAACCAGTTTCCGAATCAGAGCTAAATTGCCAAAAAAAAAACACGCCCTTTGCGGACCTCCAGCAAAAACAGGCTAAATTGCCCAAAAACACGCCCTTTGCGGCGATTTAGCCCAAAATAGGATAAATTACCCAGAAAACACCCCCTTTGCGGACTTCCAGCCCAAGCTAAGCTAAATTGCCCAAAAAACACCCCCTTTGCAAATCCAGCAAAAACTAGGCAAAATTGCCCAAAAAACACGCCCTTTGCGGCCATTTAGCCCAAAATAGGATAAATTACCCAAAAAGACCCCTTTGGGACCTGAAACTCAAACTAAGCTAAATTGCCCAAAAACATCCTCTTTGCGGGCCTCCAACCCAAATTAGGCTAGATTGCCCAAAACCATGCGGACCTCGTGCCAAAACTAGGCTAAATTTCCTAAATTGTTTTTCTAACTAGTTTCTGGATGTGAAACTAATTTTTTGTTAAAGATCCAAAAGTGTAATTCCTCTCGACAAACTAGGATGAATTGCCCAAAAAACACGCCTTTTGCGGCCATTTAGCCCAAAATAGGATAAATTACCTAAAAAACACCCCCTTTGTGGACATCCAGCCGAAACTAAGGTAAATTGCCCAAAT
This sequence comes from Synergus umbraculus, assembly GCA_900474325.1. Lineage (NCBI taxonomy): Eukaryota > Metazoa > Arthropoda > Insecta > Hymenoptera > Cynipidae > Synergus > Synergus umbraculus. The sequence continues at coordinate 54,021 of UCOK01001557.1, read as the reverse complement.
AACACCCCCTTTGCGAACCTTCAGGCAAAAACAGGCTAAATTGCCCAAAAAAAAACGCCCTTTGCGGCCATTTAGTCCAAAATAGGATAAATTACCCAAAGAACACCCCCTTTGGAACCTGAAGCCCAAACTAAGCTAAATTGCCCAAAAACATCCTCTTTGCGAACCTTCAGGCAAAAACAGATTATATTGTCCAAAAAGACGCCCTTTGCAGCCATTTAGTCCAAAATAGGATAAATTACACAAAAAACACCCCCTTTGGGACCTCCAGCCCAAACTAAGCTAATTTGCCCAAAAACACCCCCTTTGCGGACATCCAACCCAAACTAAGCTAAATTGCCCAAAAAACACCCCCTTTGCGAACCTCCAGCAAAAACTAGGCAAAATTGCCCAAAAAACATCCCCTTTGCGGCCTTCCAACCCAAAGTAGGCTAAATTGTCCAAAAAATACCCCGTCTGCAAACCTTTAGATCAGACTACGCTAAATTGCCCAAAAAACACCCCTTTTGCGGACCTTTAGTCCAAACTAGGCTAAATTGCCTAAAACTAATTTCTTGTTAAAGATCCAAAAGTGTAATTCCTCTGGACAAAATTAATTATTAATTTATTAATCTATATTTCAATGATTATAATTCAACCAGTTTCCGAATCAAAGCATGCGCACATTTAATTTTATAAATTTCTAATTTTATACATGCAACTTTCGCCTGATGCGCATCCAATAATCACAAAGAGAAGCAACAGTCAATGAAGCTGGGTGTAGTTCAAAGCGTAAAGTTATTGACAAATTTCTGCCTAATGCAAGATCTAGATCCAATCAAGTCTGAAGTTTGATCGTGTCATATATATTACATGCATTATGATTTATGACTATATCACACCACTTTCTAGTTATCTAAGTTATCTGATCGTGAAACTAATCGAGCAAAGTTCGAAGACTGAAATCGACTTCTCGAATTACGTGGATGCTGAAGTCTCAATTCAAGAATCATCACATCTTGCAAATTATGAGTAGAAGTCAAATCAGACGACTTTCAAGACCTGTGATAATCTCCCATGAATGGTGAATAATTTAATCTAATGGAAGTTTCTCTCTATACTCTCAAGTCTTTTAGAATTTAGATTTAGAGCGAAATCTTCATCAAATTTTCTATTATGGTATGGACTTCTATGAGATCCTCCAGTAGATGCGTAATTATTTTCTGAAATTATCTGCATTTGCAAAGTCAATTATTCATGGGACAAGAGACATTTAGTGGAGAACTGAAGATACGTCTAAAGGTTTGTAGAACGACCTCTTTAAGGGAGATCCGATTGCTTGTAGAGTAGTTAGTCTATGTACTCAGAAGGCAACTCGAGACTACAATACTTCCCTTCTTGTCTAGTAGTTTTGCGGTCAGAAGCTAAGAAGTTTGTCATGTGTGTTTAACTAACTAACTAAGTCAGATTCTCATGATTTACTCGCTTCGACGTTCAACTTCAGATGTGAATTATTAAAATTCTTTTAAGGGCATGTATTACTTACCCGATCCCTACCTTACCGACATTTTTTTCTCGGTAATGCTACGTCTACATTTATAAAGATATCAAACTGAAAATTTATAAAATTAAAGAAAATATGCTAATGTATGTTTTTCTGGTCTTAAATTTTTGTAAAAATAAAAAATTTTTTTTTTAAATGTCAATATTGAGGACCAGACAAACGTACCTTAAGGCTTTAGCTTCAAATATAAAAATTTTCAATGTGGTATCTCAATAAATGTAGACGTAGTGTTACAGAGAAAAAAATGTCGGTAAGGTAGGGATCGGGTAAGTAATACATGCCCTTAACTAGGGTGGCCACAGGTCAGGGAAGTCAGGGAAATCAGGAAAATTTCAGGGAAAATTATAGAAATTGACATAATGTTAATGCTAACTATGTTATTTGTGTCGAATTGCTTTTATAGATTTTATTGTTTATTTAACGGATTTTAGAAACTTTCCAAGAATTTCAAAGGAATATAAAGAATTTCCAGGCATTCTTTTTGAGATTCTTTGGGTTTCTAATAATTTTCAGAGATTTTCAATAATTTTAAAAGATTTTAAGATGGTTTCTAGGAATTTAAAGGGATTATAAGAGATTTGTACATAATATTGCAAAGATTTAGTGAAATTTTAAAGGACTTCATGAAAATTTAAGAGATTTTTTATGAACATTTATGGAATTCGAAGAATTTTAAGGTATTTTAAAGTTCTCCTTGAGAATATTTAAAGGATTTCACGAGATTTTTATGATTTTCTAAAGATTTTGTGGAATTTCAGGGAATTTTGAAAAGTTTTCAAAAAATATAAAAGTTTTTTTTACATATTTTAAGGGATAATAATTTAAATATAACAATTTAAAATGATTTTAAGAAGTTAGTAGGAATTTAAAGGGATTACAAGAGATTTGTATAAAATTTAAAAAGATTTAGTGGAATTTTAAAGGATTTTATGAAATTTTAAGAGATTTTTTAAGAAAGTTTAAGGAATTTTAAGGGATTTTAATGTTTTTTGTTAAATTATAAAATATTTTAAAAGGTTTGAAAAATTTTTTTAATATTCCACATGTTTTAAAAAATTTCAAAAGTTATTTTTCGAAGATTTTTTGAGATTTTTGCTTCAGGAACTTTAAAGTTTATAAAGTGTCAGGAATTTGAAAGTTCTTTACTGAATTGTAAAAGATTTCACTAGATTTTTGTGATTTGTGAAATTGTGATGGATTTCATGGGATTTTAAGAGCTCGTAAGAATTTTAAAAAATTTTGATTTTTTTTAAAGTGATTTTAAGGCATTTTAATATTCCTCGTGGAGTTTTGAAGAATTTCAGGAGATTATTATGATTTTTAAAAGATTTTGTGGAATTTTAAGGAATTTAAAGAGTTTTTAGCAAATTTTAGGTGATTTCATTAAGTTTCTAATAATTTTAAGAGATTTTGACACATTTGAAGAGATATTAAAGTTCTTCGTTGAATTTTGAAATATTTGATGAGATTTTTAAAAGATTTTTTTGGAATTTTACAAAATTTTAATAGATTTTTAGTTTCAGGAATTTTAAAGTTCCATATTGATTTTCAAAAGATTTCACGAGATTTTTGTAATTTACAAGAGATTTTTGTGAAATTGTAAAAGATTTCATGGCATTTTAATAAATTTATAAGATTTTATGGAATTTAAAAATATTTTTAGTGGAATTTTAAGAATTTTAAGAAATTTTCATTTTTTTAAAGTGATTTTAAGGAATACATTCATGAAATTTTAAAGAATTTCAAGAGAATATAATATTTCAAAAACAGAGAATGTATAAAACTTGTATATTATTATTTCCCTATACAGAATCAACCGAATTCTCGCACGATCTTTGATGCATTAACTTTTTATCTTATTTTCAACTTTCCCATCCCTTTTGTACATAATGAATAAAGTTTCACAATTAGTTACGAAACTTTGATAATTTTAGATTTTAAGCTACTTGTTTTGCGGCACGAAGTGCTATCGCGGCCCGTTTAATTTATCATTCCACCTGGGAATCAACAACGACTAGATGAGACTTTTGTTGGTCAGACGGATCGTCAGAAGATGAAATTATGCCCACAGCCGTCGCGCGACTCGCAAATTGCTTTCGAAGTGTGTTTGTCTTCCATGCGACTTTTCAGGGAGAGAATCCTACCTCGATTAAATCCTCGAATGCCGGAAGTTCTTCTGACATGAGCGATTATTATTTTCTGGGATGAAAAAGTGAAAAAATTTCCGAAAAAAACGAAAAAGTTCTCGAGAACCAAGATTGGAGAATATATAGAAGCTTCTACGTCTGGCAGTCGATTTATCGATGTTTTTGAATAAAAAATTAATATTTTTAATTGAAAATCGATTGAAAAAAAACGCCGATTGAACCAAAAAAAAAAGAATGTTAATATATTTTTGTTGATTTCCAAAGTGGCGTCATAAAATTGTTGAACCTTAATTTTAAGAGTTTTTTAGGAGTTTTAAGAGATTTTAAGGGATTTTAAATCTTGTTATGAAATTTCGAAGAATTTTGAGAGATTTCAAAAGGATTTAGAGAATTTTCAAGGACTTTAAGGAATTTTAATAATTTAAAAAATGTTTTATGGAATTTTTAAGAATTTTGTGAAATTATATGAGATTTCAGATAATTTCAAGAGATTTTCTGATTTTTACCAGATTTTTTATAGAATTTTAAGGATTTCATGGAATATGTAAAGGAATTCAATAAATTTCAAGAAGTTTCTGAGAATTCTAAGAGTTTTTCACGAATTTTAGCCAATTTCGAAGGATTTCGTGAAATTTTAAGTGATTTTTTAAGAAAGTTTAGGGAATTCAAGGAATTTTAAAGTTCCTTGTGGTATTTTAAAGATATATCTTTAAAATTAAATAAATTTAAAATAAATAATATTAAATATAATAATATCAAACATAATATTTAATACTTAATTTTAAATTTAAATTTACCGAAATTTAAAATTCCCTAAATATGTTGAAGATTGATTTTCAAAACTTTTGCTCAAAACTTTGGCAATAAATTTTAAACAAAAACGGGGATTTTTAAATTCGGCGAATTTCAATTTCGGGAATAATATTTAACTCTAGGAATTTTAATTTTCGGGAATTTTAAACACGGATAAAATATAAAAACCTAAAAAACCAGGACATGAAAATAGAAAAATGAGCAATAGAAAAATAACAAAAGAACAAAATTACAGATAAAATAAAAAACAAAAGAAAAAATTACAAATAAAAAAATAAATAAAATACAATAAAAACAAGAAGCAAATTACGAAATTAAAACAAAATTACATATTTAATTATTATTATTATTAAAAGTTTCTTGAACTTTTAGCAAATATCTTTTCCTACTTTAAAGTTTTAAAATCCACAATTTATTCAAATACAGTGTTAATAAATATTTGATAAAATTCTTCGAATAATAAAATAACGTTGACTTGATTCAACGCACTTTATTCATACCGCGTGTATGTGTATGTACCCGGCCAATTGTCGAGAGATGCTCACGGAAATCGTCCTGGACCAATTACTACGCCTTGACTACCTGGTGGCTGCTCTATTGTTACTGTTTCGTCTTCGGAATTATAAAACAACGTCATGGGTTCACTTCCATGCGACGGATAAGAATTACCATTCGGCAATAAAATATGTCGACCAGGTACTGGATTTAGTATAACTCTTGTATGTATTGTTACTTCAATTGGAATAAAATTAACATTATTATGATTATTATTGTTCTGTAAAAACATGAGAAAAAAGTAATAATAATTCGTTATTTATCAAGTAAATCTAAGTAGGATATAAACCAATTATTAATAATATTATTATGACACAATTGTAATTTGTGTAATGCTGTCATTTTACAAATTTTGTGCATTCATTTAATATTGACAAAATTTTGAGAGTAATATTTACTTATTTTTCATTAATTTATACTTACGAATAAAATATAAGAAATCCAGGAAGTAGAGGAGTAGAGTACCAATAAAAACCTTCATTTTTTTCGAAAAAACTTATGAAAAATTCTTTTGAAAACTTATACTTGATTCACGGTGACTAATAATTTGTTGGATAAATTCATTGCTTTATATATTAATCAGGTTCCGGGTAAGGCACGTTTTTTTTATCAGTTTATACCTACACAAATTTTACTGTTTTTTATTCTTATGCACCTAATTTATTTTTGTTATTATTATTTATGTATCAGGACAGAATTTCTTGTATAAAAAATTGTACAAATTCAAATGGAAAGTCATTCAAAAGCTCCAAAGGATAACCAAATTTTAATTCTAATTTATCAACTTCAACCCTCAAAATTAAAAATTTGTAAATTAAACTTGTATTTAAATTTAAATTATTTTAAATTAATGTATTTAAATCTTGTTTACTATAGGAAAAACTTTAAACTCCACAAGTATTAAATATAACTCAAAATTTACCAAAATCTAATTTTGGAACAATGATTTTCTGATTTTGCAATAATTTTATCACCCATGAAATTAACTGTCATAAACAGCTTTTATTGCAATATTTTTAACTTATCTCTACACAAAGTTATCTATCAGTAATAAATTGAAAATAAGTATTTTTTTGTGTACTCAATACTACGTTATGTTTGTTGAAATTCGGAAAAATTTTTTCTTTTCCAACCATTTTTGTTCAGTTTCTGAACATTTAAATTTCATTAAATTCCATGAAATCCTTGAAAATTTCACAAAATCTTTTAAAATTACAAAAAATCTTTTCAAACCCGTCATTAAATTTCCGTGACATATTTTAAAATCGTTTACATTCCTAGAAACCTCTTGAAATTTCTTACAATTTCACAAAAATCTTAGAAATCGCTTAAATTCTTTGAAATCTTTTAAAATTCTTAAAAACCTCTTAAAATTCCTCGAAATTCTAAAACATTTTAAATTCCTTAAAAGCTCATGGAATTCTTAAAAGTCTCTGAAAATTGCATGAATTCTTTTAAAATTTCACGAAATATCCCAAAATCCCTTAAAATTCTACGAAATCTTTTTAAAATCCTAAAAATCTTTTGAATTTCATTAAAATTACTTAAAATTTATAAAAATTCCTCTCCAATTCATAGAAATCTCTTTAAATTCTTGAAAACCTTGTGAAATCCCTTAAAATTCCTTAGAATTCTTAAAAGTCTCTGAAAATTGCATGAATTCTTTTAAAATTTCACGAAATATCCCAAAATCCCTTAAAATTCTACGAAATCTATTGAAAATCCTAAAAATCGTTAAAATCTTCTAAAATTCTTAAAAAACCTCTTAAAATCTGGGAATATTGAACTTTAGGAATTTTAATTTTCGGGAATTTTAAACACTGAAAAAAAATAAAGACCAGAAAAACCAGTACATGAGGATTAACCCTAATAAAAATTACTATTAATTGAGACAGAGCTTCAATATATTAAATTGAATATATTAAAAAAAATAAAAAACTAAAAATAAATAAATAAACCGCAGTTGTAGTTCTTATCATTATTAAATTAAATCGTGATGTTCTAATTTCTGAATCTTATCTCTGACATTGAACAATAGAAAAATTCACAGAAATTTTCAATTTGATATCTCAATAAATGTACAAGTAAGGTTTCAGATAAAAAAATGTCGGTAAGGTAGGGATCGGGTAAGTCTTACATGGCCCTAAGACAGAATAAAATTAAAAAATGAAAATAAATTATTATATTTTAATTACTATTATTAAAATTTCCTTGAACTTTTAACAAAAATCTTTTCCAACTTTAATGTCTTAAATATCACAATTTATTCAAATACAGTGTTAATATATATATATTTGACAAAATTTGTCACACATTGGATGAAGAGAATTATTCTCAGAAGATAATTTCACTGATTTCATTATTTTCGTGATTCAAGAAAATTGATTCTTTGTCCAGCCAAGTAATAAAATTACGTTGACTTGATTCAGTGCACTTTATCATTCCTTGTATGTGAATGTACCCGGCCAATCCGCGTAAGATTCTCGCGGAAGTGGACCTGGACCTTTTACTACGCCTAAACCACCTGGTGGCTGCTCTATTCTTATTCTATCTGTTACGGTATTATAAAACATCGCAATGGCTCCATTTCCATGCGCAATATAAAAATTACCATTTGGCAATGTATATCGGTGATTAGCTATTGGATTATTTATAGTTTTTGAACGTATTGTTATTATTCTTTTAACACGTTGATTACGTTCATTACGTCGTGGTGGACTATCTTGATTTCTAAAATTCATCTGTGCAAAAGACAATTCTGTAAAAAGAAGAAAAAATAAAAATAATAATTCGTTATTTATCAAGTAAATCTAAGTAGGATATACCAATTATTATTAATATTAATATGACACAATTTTAATTTGTGTAATGTCATATTTTATCAATTTTGTGCATTCAATTACTATTGACAAAATTTTGAGAGTAATATTTATTTATTGTTCATTAATTTATACTTACGAACAAAACATAAGAAAGCCAGGAAGTAGAGGAGTAGAGTACCAGTAAAAACCTTCATTTTTTTTTTTGTAAAATCTTATGAAAAATACTTTTGAAAAGTTATACCTTATAATGTTTTGGGAAAAACTCATTGCTTTATATACTAACCAGGAACTAGATAGGTCCCGAGTATCAGTTATAGACAAATTTTACTGATTTTTTTATTTCTTATGCGCCTAATCTACATTTGAATTTTTGTTATTATAATTTATGTGTCAGCACAGCATTTCTGGTATAAAAAATTTATACAAATTCAAATGGAAAGTCATTCAAACGCTGCAAAGGGAAAACCAAATTTCAATTCTTATTTATCAACTTCTACTCTCAAAATTAAAAATTTGTAAATTAAACTGTATTTTATTTAAACTTAAAGTATTTAAAATAAATTAATGTATTTTAGTCATGAAATTAACTGTCATAAACAGCTTTTATTGCAATATTTTTAACTTATCTCTACACAAAGTTATCTACAAGTAATAAACTGAAAATAAGAAATAACTCTGTTTTATCAACATTTTTTTTGTAATACGTAATAAATATTAAACAATTTTTCTTGATATTAGGAAAAAATTGTTTTTTCAACAGTTTTTGTTCAGTTTCTGAACATTATAAAATCTCTTAAAAACTCTAGAATTTTTATTAAATTCCATGAAACTGTCCAAATCTCTCGAAAACCCTAAAATTTTACGAAAGCCTTCGAAATCCTTGTAAATTCTATAAAATCTTTTAAAAGTCAGAAAAATCTCTTGAAATCACTTAAAATTATAAGAAATCTCCGACAATCCCATAAAATCCCTCGAAATTCCAGGATAACATATAAAATCCCTTAAAATCCCATACAACTTTTACAAACCTTTTGAGATTCCTTAAAATTTAATAAAAATCTTGGAAATCGCTTAAATTCTTTGAAATCTTTTAAAATTCTTAAAAACCTCTTAAAATTCCTCAAAATTCTAAAACATTAAAAATCTTAAAATTATTAGAAATCTCATTAAATTCCGCAAAATCTTTAAAAAATCAGAAAAATCTATTGAATTCTCTTAATATTCCTCGAAATTTCAAGAAACCATTGGAAATCGCTCAAAATTCGTTGAAATCCCTTAAAGTTCTTAAAAACCTCATAATCTTCCTCAAAATTTCAAAAAATTTAAAATCCCTTAAAGTTCCCTAACTATAAAAAAAATCTCTCAAAATTTCATGAATTCCGTTAAAATATCGCGAAATATCTTGAAATACCTTAAAAATCAGCGAAATCTTAAAAAATCCTAAACATTTTTTAAACGTCGTAAAAATAAATGGACAGTTTTCAAAATCCATTAAAATTATCAGAAATCACATTAAATTCCATGAAATGTAAAAAATTAGTATAGGAAAATGATTAAATGGATATGATCAGCTTTAACTACATTTTCAATTAATAATTTTGCAAAAGTTTTTTTTATAGTTTTTTAGTGTAATTTTTTAGAAAATTTTGTTATTTCCTTGAAATCTTTTAAATTCTCTTGAAATCTGTAAGAAGTCTTAAGAAAATAAAATTACAAAATTAAAACAAAATAACATACTTTATTGTTATTATATTTTCAAATTCTTAAATGTTCTTTGAAATCGCTTAAAATTCGTTGAAATCCCTTAAAGTTCATAAAAATCTCACAATCTTCCTCAAAATTTCAAAAAATTTAAAATCCATTAAAACTCCCCAGCTTTAAAAGATCTCTTAAAATTTCATGAGCTCTGTTAAAATTTCGCGAAATATCCTGAAGTACCTTAAAAATGTACGCAGTCTTTAAAAATTATAAAAATCTTTAAAACTTTGTAAAAATCACTGTAAAGTTTTCAAAATCCATTAAAATTATTAGAAATCTTATTAAATTACATGAATTGTAAAAAATTAGTATAGGAAAATTATAAAAGGGATATGATTCAATTACGTTAATTTTTCAAAAGTTTTTTTATAGTTTGTTAATGTAATTTTTTAGAACCTTTTTTAATTTCCTTAAAAACTTTTAAATTCTCTTTAAATCTGTAAGAAGTTTCTTTGTCTCCTAAAATCCCTTGAAATTTCTTAAAGTCAAATAAAATCTCTTAAAATATCATAGCATTTTTTTAATAATCCTTTGAAATTCCACGAATTTAGTATGCATTCTAATTCCTCAAAATTTCAAAACTCTAGAGCAAACTAACTGTTAAATTGAATAAATTAAATAAAATAAAAATGAATAAAAATAAAAATAATAAGAGAATAAAATTACAAAATTAAAACAAAATTATATATTTAATTATTATTATTATTAAAAGTTCCTTGAACTTTGAAAAAAAAATCTTTTCCAACTTTAATGTTTTAAAATTCACAACTTATTCAAATACAGTGTTAATATACATTCGATAAAATTCTTCACAAATTTGATGAAGAGAATTATTCTGAGAAGATAATTTCACTGATTTTATTAGTTTCGTGATTCAAGAAAATCGGTCTCTTGTACTTAAAAAGAAATTTCAAGTAAAACCAGCCAAGTAATAAAATTACGTTGACTTGATTCAATGCACTTTATTCTTCCGTGTATGTGAATGTACCCGGCCAATCGTGGATAGGTGCTCGCCCAAGTCGACCTGGACATTTTACTATGCCTCGCCTACCTACCTGGTGGCTGCTCTATTGTTACTGTATCTGTTACGGTATTATAAAACATCACAATAGGTCCAACTCCATCCGCATCATAATAATTACCATTTGGCAATAAATATCGTTGATTAAATACTGGATATTTTATAGTTTTTGTACGTATTGTTATTGTTCTTGGTCGATTAGGCTGATTATTATTGTTACCTCGTCCTTTGGACTATTTCGATTATTATTATTATTATTATTCATCTGTGCAGAAGACAATTCTGTAAAAAGGAAAAAAAAAAAATAATAATTCGTTATTTATCAAGTAAATCTAAGTAGAATATACCAATTATTAATAATATTAATATTAATTTTGAGAGTAATATTTACTTATTGTTCATTAATTTATACTTACGAACAAAATATAAGAAACCCAGGAAGTAGAGGAGTAGAGTACCAGTAAAAACCTTCATTTTTTCGAAAAAAACTTACGAAAAATACTTTTGGAAACTTATACTTGATTCACGATGACTGATAATTTTTGGGAAAAATTCATTACTTTATATACACAAACTTTACTGTTTTTATTTCTTATGCGCCTAATCTATTTTTATTTGATACTATAATTTATATCTCAGCACAGGATTTCTGGTATAAAAAATTATACAAATTCAAATGGAAAGTTATTCAAAGGCTGCAAAGAGAAAACCAAATTTCAATACAATTTATCAACTTCTACCCTGGAAATTAATAATTTTGGAAAATTCTATGATAACATTTAAAATTCCTTTATATATTTTAAAATCCATTAAAAGAATTAGAAATCTTGTAAATTCCAGGAAATCCTTAAAATGTCCATAAAATCTTTTAAAAATCAGAAAAATCCCTTAAAATTTCTAGAAATCTCATAAAATTCCACAAAATCCCTCGCAATTTTTAGAAACCTTTTAAAATATCCTAAAATTCCATGGAATTCCAGGATAACATTAACCCGTTTTTTAACATTTAAACCGTCAAATCCGTAAAATTCCTAGAAACCTCTTGAAATTCCTTAAAATGTAAAATCCCTTAAAATCATTAGATATCTCATCATATTCCATCAAACTCTAAACAATTCTATAAAATCTTTTAAAATTATTAGAAATCCTTTATTTACAGCCTTTGATGTCCTTTATATCGTTAAAATCTATTAAAAGTATTAAAAATCTTATCGAATTCTATGAAATCCTTAAAAATTCCATAAAATCTTTTGAAATCACTTAAAATTATAAGAAATATTAGACAATCCCATAAAATCCCTCGAAATTCCAGGATAACATGTAAGATTCCTTAAAACCCCATAAAACTCTTACAAAACCTTTTGAAATTCCTTAAAATTTCACAAAAATCTTAGAAATCGCTTAAATTTGTTGAAATCTTTTTAAAATCCTAAAAAATCTTTTGAATTTCATAAAAATTACTTGAAATTCGTAAAAATTCCACTAAAATTCCTAGAAATCTCTTAGGATTCATGGAAAACTTGTGAAATCCTTTAAATTTCTTTGAAATTCCCCTAATTTAGTATGCATCCTAAGAAATACTTAGAAATTTCACAAAAGGTTTTAAAAGTCTCAAAAACTTCTTAAAATTCCTCAAAATTTCAAAACTCTACAGCAAACTAACTGTTAAATTAAACATATTAAATAAAATAAAAAATAAATAAAATTTAAAAAAATAAAAAAGAAATAAATAAACCACAGTTCCAGTTCTTATCTTTATTAAATTAAATCTTTATTATTAAATCGTGAATTTATTATTCCTGAATCTTATCTCTTCTTTGATATTGAGCAATAGAAAAATTCACGTCTTAAGAGTTATAAAATTACAAAATTGATGTTTGAAAATCCACAATTTATTCAAATACAGTGTTAACATATATTTGATAAAATTCTTTACAAATTGGATGAAGAGAATTATTCTCAGAAGATAATTTCACTGATTTCATTATTTTCGTGATTCAAGAAAATCGATTCCTTGTACTTAAAAAAAATTATCAAGTAAATCCGGCCAAGTAATAAAATTACGTTGATTTGATTCAATACACTTTATTATTCAAAGTATGTGAATGTACCCGGCCAATTGATGATAGATGGTCGCCCAAGTTCACCTGGACCAATTACTACGCCTTGACTACCTGGTGGCTGCTGTATTGTTACTGTGTCTTCTCTGGTATTATAAAACATCGCAATGGCTCCATTTCCATGCGCAACATAAGAATTACCATTTGGCAATAAATATCGTCGACCAACTACTGGATTTTGTTCAGTTATTGAACGTATTGTTACTATACGTGGAACGTGTTTATTAGGTCGATTATTATTGTTACCTCCTTCTCGATGACCATTTTGATAAGGACCATTATTATTCATTTGTGCAGAAGACAATTCTGTTAAAAAAAGAGAAAAAAGTAATAATAATTCGTTATTTATCAAGTAAATCTAAGTAGGATATACACCAATTATTAATAATATTATTATGACACAATTGTAATTTGTGTAATGCTGTCATTTTACAAATTTTGTGCATTCATTTAATATTGACAAAATTTTGAGAGTAATATTTACTTATTCTTCATTAATTTATACTTACGAATAAAATATAAGAAACCCAGGAAGTAGAGGAGTAGAGTACCAGTAAAAACCTTCATTTTTTCGAAAAAACTTATGAAAAATACTTTTGAAAACTTATACTTGATTCAGGACGACTGATAATATTTGGGATAAATTCATTGTTTTATATACTAATGAGGGACAAGATAGGTCTCGGGTAAATAACGTTTTTGTTATCAGTTACAGACAAATTTTGCTATTTATTTTATTTATTATGCGTCTTATCTATTCATGTTATTATAATTTATGTGTTAGCACATCATTTCTCGTATCAAAAATTATACAAAGTCAAATAGGAAGTCATTCAAGGGCTCCAAAGAGAAAACCAAATTTCAATTCAATTTATCAACTTCTACCCTCAAAATTAAAAAATTTTTTAATTAAATCTTTCAAATTTTTTAAACAAAGTTTCCCTTATGAGGAAGCAAAATTAAACAAATCTCTTGAAAGTCCATAAAAGTTTACGAAAACCTTCGAAATCCTTGTAAATTTTATAAAATCTTTTAAAAATTCATAAAATTCCTTTGAAATACGATCGAAGTCTCATTAAAGTCGTGAAAACCTCTTAAAATTCCAAGAAACTTATTTTCATTTTTCAAAATTCTATGATAACATTTAAAATCCCTTTATATATTTTAAAATCCATTAATAAAAGAATTAGAAATCTCGTAAATTCCAGGAAATCCTTAAAATGTCCATAAAATCTTTTAAAAATCAAAAAAATCTCTTGAAATCCCTTAAAATTTCTAAAAATCTCATAAAATTCCACAAAATTCCTCGCAATTTTTAGAAATCTTTTAAAATATCCTAAAATTTCATGGAATTCCAGGATAACATTAACCCGCTTTTTAACATTGAAACCGTCAAATACTTAAAATTTCTAGAAACCTCTTGAAATTCCTTAAAATTTAAAATCCCTTAAAATCATTAGAAATCCTTAATTTACAGCCTTTGATATCCTTTATATCCTTAAAATTTATTAAAAGTGTTACAAATCTTATCAAATTCCATGAAATCCTTAAAAAATCCCTAGAATCTTTTAAAAATCAGAAAAATTTCTAGAAATCACTGAAAGTTAAAAGAAATCAAACAATCCCATAAAATTCCTTGTAATTCCAGGATAACATTTAAAATTCCTTAAAATCTCATAAAACTCTTACAAACCTTTTGAAATTCCTTCAAATTTCACAAAAATCTTAGAAATCGCTTAAATTCTTTGAAATCTTTTAAAATTCTTAAAAACCTTTTAAAATTCCTCAAAATTGTTAAACATTTAAAATCTCTTAAAATCCCACGAAATTCTTAAAAGTCTCTAAAAACTGCATTAATTCCCTTAAAATTTCACGAAATATCCCAAAATCTCTTAAAATTCTACGAAATCTTTTTAAAATCCTAAAAATCTTTTGAATTTCATAAAAATTACTTGAAATTCGTAAAGATTTCTCTCAAATTCCTAGAAATCTTGTAAAATTCTAGGAAACCTTGTAAAATCCCTTAAAATTCCCCAAATTCTCTGAAAATTGCATGAATTTTAAAATTTCACAAAATATCACAAAATCCATTCAAATTCTACGAAATTTTCTCAAAATCAATTGAATTCCATAAAACTGACTTGAAATTCGTAAAAATTCCTAGAAATCTCTTCGAATTCTTGGAAACCTTCTGAAATCCCTTAAAATTCCCCAAATTCTCTGAAAATTGCACGAATTTTAAAATTTCACAAAATATCACAAAATCCATTCAAATTCTACGAAATTTTCTCAAAATCAATTGAATTCCATAAAACTGACTTGAAATTCGTAAAAATTCCTCTCAAGTTCCTAGAAATCTGTTAGAATTCTTGGAAACCTTGTGAAATCCCTTAAAAGAAATACTTACAAATTTTACAAAATAAAAGTCTCAAAAACCTCTTAAAATTCCTCAAAATTTCAAAACTCTGGGGCAAATTAACTGTTAAATTGAATATATTAAATAAAATTAAAATAATAATAATAATTAAACAAATAAACCTCAGTTACAGTTCTTATCTGTGTTAAATTAAATCTTTATTATGAAATCGTCAAGTTATTATTTCTGAACCCTATCTCTTCATTGATATATTGAGCAATAGAAAAATTCACGTCATAAGAGAATAAAATTATAAAGTTAAAACAAAGTTATATATTTAATTATTATTATTATTATTAAAAGTTCCTTGAACTTTGAAAAAAAAATCTTTTCCAACTTTAATATTTTAAAATCCACAATTTATTCAAATACAGTGTTAATATATTGATAAAATTCTTCACAAATTGGATGAAGAGAATTATTCTCAGAAGATAATTTCACTGATTTCATTATCTTCGTGATTCAAGAAAATCGGTCCTTTATACTTGAAAAAAACTTTCAAGTAAAACCAGCCAAGTAATAAAATTACGTTGATTTTATTGAATGCACTTTAGTCTTCTATGTATGTGAATGTACCCGGCCAATCGTTGATAGGTGGTCGCGGATGTGGACCTGGACCAACTACTACGCCTTGACTACCTGGTGGCTGCTCTACTGTTACTGTATCTGTGACGGTATTATAAAACAACAAAATGCGTCCATTTCCATGCGCTCGATAAATATTTCCATTTGGCAATAAATATTCTCGACCAGGGACTGGATGTAGTACAGTTTTTGAACGTACTGTTACTCTAGTTGGAACACGTTGATCATTATTATTATTATTATTTTTCATCTGTCCAGAAGACAATTCTGTAAAAAGAAGAGAATGAAATAATAATAATTCGTTATTTATCAATTAAATCTAAGTAGGATATACACCAATTATTATTAATATTAATATGGCACAATTATAATTTGTGTAATGCTGTCATTTTACAAATTTTATGCATTCAATTAATATTGAAAAAATTTTGAGAGTAATATTTACTTATTGTTAATATTTTATACTTACGAACAAAATATAAGAGACCCAGGAAGGAGAGGAGTAGAGTACCAGTAAAAACCTTCATTTTTTCGAAAAAAATTGTGAAAAATACTTTTAGAAACTTATGCTTGATTCAAGATGACTGATAATTTTTTGGAAAAATTCATGGCTTTATATACTAACCAGGGATTTAACTAGATTACTAGTTAAGTCCCTGGTAAGTCATGTCTTTGTTATCAGTTATGCACAAATTTTACTGTTTGTTTTATTTAATATGCACGAGTGGTTTTTATTAGAATTTATAATGTATCAGCACACCATTTCTTCTACCCTCAAAATTAAAAATTTGCAAATTAAACTTTTATTCAGGCTTCCACTATTTAAAACTAATATATTTTAATCTTGTTTACTATAAAGGTGAAAATTAAAAATTCACAATTTTTAAATATAAATCTAAATTTAACAGTCAATATTTTCCAGATTTTGAGATTATGTAACTTTTATTTTTAATAATTAAATATTAAATATTAAATATTAAATATTAAATTATATTATATTTCACTTAGAAATGGAATTAAACAAAAAGACGAATGTAAAGACAGTGCAATAAACGATCTTCATTTTTGCAAAATCTAATTTTGAAAAATTTTTTTTATGATTTTGTGATAATTTCTGATAATATGACTGACAAATAATTGGAATTATTTCATCCGTTTCACATATTTACTCATGTTTATAATTAACTTCTGCAATTTAACAAGATAGCATGGAGGATGCAAATTTTTCTCGAAAGTTAAATATTTTATTTCACTTGATTTACCACCCATGAAATTAACTGCCATAATCATCTTTTATTACATTTTTTGTAAATTATCTCTACACAAGGTTAGCTATCGGGAATAAAATGGAAAAATTTTTTTTTTGTTTACTCAATACTATGCGCAATGTTTGTTGAAATTGGGAAAATTTTTTTTTTCCAACAATTTTTGATCAATTTCTGAACATTTAAAATCTCTTGAAATCATTAGAAATTTCATGAAATTCCATGAAATCCTCGAAAACTTTTCAAAATCTTTTTTAAATCATAGAAATCTTTTAAAATCCCTTAAAATTACAAGAAATCTCATAAAATTTCATAAAATCGTTAAAAATGGCAACATAAAATCTCTTAAAAATTATTAAACTCTCTTGAATTCTCTTAAAATTCCTGGAAATTCTATGACAAAATTTAAACCCTTTAAAATTATCGGAAACCTTTAAAAATTTCTTAATTCTTCGAAATTCCATAAGATTTTTTAAAATTTCTTAAAATCCGAGAAAATCTTTTGAAAAATCCTAAAATGTCTTCTGAATTTTGTAAAAAAAATCACTTAAAAATCGTCAAATTCCATAAAAATTCCTCAAAAATTTCAGAAAATTTAAAATCCCTTAGAATTCTTAAAATTCTCTTAAAATTGCATCAATTCCTTTAAAATTTCATGAAGTATCCCAAAATCCCTTTTAAATTCTACGAAATCTTTTTTAAATCCTCAAAATCTTTTGAATTCCATAAGAATTACATGAAATATTATGAAATATTTTTGAAGTCCTAAAAATCTTTTAAATTTCCAAAAAATTACTTGAAAATAGTCAAAATTTCTCTCAAATTCCTAGAAATCTCTTAAAATTCTCAAAAACCTTCTGAATTCCCTTAAAATTGGCTGAATTCCTTAAAAATGCACGAAATATTCTGAAATCCCTGAAAATTCCACGAAATATTTTTAAAATCCTAAAAATCTTTTGAATTTTGTAAAAATCACTTAAAAATCGTCAAATTTCTCTCAAATCCTAGAAATCTCTTAAAATTATCAAAAACCTTGTGAATTCCCTTAAAATTTTTCGAAATTCCACGACATTTAAAATCCTTTAAAATTCCAGGAAATATTCTGAAATCCCTTAAAATTCTCTGAATTCCTTAAAAATCCACGAAATATTCTGAAAACCCTTAAAATTCCACGAAATCTTTTTAAAATCCTAAAAATCTTTTAAATTTCATAAATATTACTTAAATTCTTCTCAAATTCCTAGAATTCTCTTAGAATTCTTGGAAACCGTGTCAAATCTCTTAAAATTCTTTGAAATTCCGCGACTTTTCTGAAAGTTGCATGAATTCTTTTAAAATTTCACGAAATATCACAACATCCACTTAAAATTCTACGAAATTTTTTCAAAATCCTAAAAATCTTTTGAATTTCATATAAATTACTGGAAATTCGTAAAAATTCCTTTCAAATTCCTAGAAATTTCTTAGAATTCTTAAAATTCTCTTAGAATTGCATCAAAAAAATTGGTTTCAACCACATTTTTAGAGAGTATTCTCTAAAAATATCTTGAAAATCTAAAAAAATGCACTATAGTTTCAAATCTGATTGCTTTGAATGACTTGAAGTTATATATGATGAAGAAACAAAATAATCGCGACACCGCACTGAAAAAAAAAAATTTGTCATCACAACAAAAACGTTTTGTTGAACATTTTTTGTTGCCTCAACAAAATTTTGCTGATAACACAAAATTTTTTTGTTGAGCATGTTTTGTTGGCCTAAAGAAAGTTTTGTTGTGCCAACACAAATTTTTAGTTAGACCAAAAGATATACGACAACGCATGCGTGTCCGTCAGTCATGGCTTATGTGATATTTTGTTGAGATTTTTATAAAATATTTCATGTGTGATGTTAGCCATGTGGTTTAAGTGGCGTACGATCTACGTTAGACATAAGTATTTAGGTAGTTCGAATCCCGGTCGCCGAAAAATTTCTTTCCGATTTTTCATAGCGTAAAAAGCATGCAATAATACAAATATATATAAATTAAGTATAAATAATGTAAAAATAATTTAAAAATTAGGTAAAACAGTTTATTAAATTTTATATACCTTGTGTCAACAAAATAATTTTTTTTTGCCAATAAAATAGTTTTGTTAGGTCAACCAAATAGTTTTGTTAGGCCAACCAAATGACTCAACAGAAAAATTTTGTTGGCACAACAAAACAGTTTGGTTGCACACATAACAACAAAATTATTTTGTTGAGCTAACCAAATTTTTGTTGGTCAAGCCAAACTGTTTTTTCAGTGCGACATTGAGTTTCATGTATGCAGATGATAAATCATTATTTTTGATGAAAAACTATATAAGAACGTAGATAACAGTTGATTAATCGCGGGCTTGATTCGCAGTGTATAATCGAAATATGTTAATATCCTATTATTCAGTACGAATTTCTGATAACGACATAACATACGTGAAAGCGTGATTTCGTATGGTAACAGTTGGGAGTAACAAGAGAAGTTATAAGATATGTATATGAATATGACGCCGACAAAATACACACGTGGGAATATAAGCAAATGGTTGAGCGAGAAATCGGAGCGAATTGTGTGCAGTTGAGGTGCTGCATAGAAATACCAGAAAGTTATAATAGCCAGCTAACCACTCGTCCACTAGTATATATTGTATAGTCCTTGGCTTTGTGCTTATGTTGCCATTCGTTCTCCGTCGTAAAGTTGCATTTCGACAAGATAACGTCAGGCTAAATCCACGCCAGAAACGATTTTATGCGAAATATCGATTGTTCTCTAAATATACGAAAATTAAGCTGGATAAAGTCAGATTTATGGAATTTTGAAGGATTTCCTGGAATTTAATGATATTCCTAATACTTTTAATGGACTTTATTGCTTCCAGTTTCCTAAAAAAGGTTTTTTTGAACATATTTCAAGAGCAATATATCTAACATGATGATCTGAAAAAATTTCCGCATGTGTGTGTGTGTGTTGAATTTCTTATAAGGGTTTAAGAAAATATTTAATTTTACAAGTTTTATGTACTTTTATAATTTTCGTAAAATTCATTTTTCCACTATAACTTCTCAAATATTGAAAATTTAAAGCTGATATACGGAAAATTAAGATTCCTTTCATCGAGACAAATCGATTGACCTATATGATTAACGCATTTCATTAAAAAATAAGGAAGTTATGTTTATTTATAATTTTGAAAGTTAATTTTTCGCTCTGTTTTCAAATAATTAAAATTTAAAGCTGATGTAAAGAAAATGAAGATTCTTTGTGTCTAGACGAATCGATTGACCTGTAAGATTAATTCATTTGATTGAAAAATAATAAGAAAGTTATGCTTTATTGGAATTTTTGAAAATTAATTTTTTGAATATAACTTCTCAAATAATCAAAATTTAATGCTGATGTAAAGAATACTTAAAGTGCTCATTGAATGAGTACAAAAGTTGATACAACTTGACAGCTAGTTTAAGAAATATAAAAGGGATTTTAATTCTTATCATAGAATTTTAAAGAATTTCAAGAAGTTTCTGGGAATTTTAAGAGGTTTTCACGACTTTGATTAGATTTTAATCTGGTTTCAAAGGGTTGCAAGATTTTAGAGACATTTTATTACATTGCCTTTTTAGAGAGCAATTTTAAAAGAATTTTTTAGGATTTTTAAAAGATTTCGCAAGGTTTTAGGGAATTCCAGGAAATTTTAAAGGAATTCATAAAATTTTAAGAGTTTTTGAGAACTTTGGGGAATTTTTAATGTTTTTAAATTTTCAGGAATAATATTAATAGGATTTTAAGAATTTTAAATAACTGCAATGAATTTTAATTGATTTCGTGACATTTCTAAAGATTTTAAGAGATCTCAAGAGTTTTTTAATGATTTTTAAACAATTTGGTGGAATTTCACGAGATTTCTAATAATTTTAAAGAATTTCAAGAGATTTTTCTGAGTTTTAAAAAATTTTAGGGAATTTTTAAGGATTTCATGGAATTTGATGAGGTTTATAATAATTTTAAGGAATTTCAAAAAATTCGAGGAATATAATAATTTCTAAAGGTTTCTGAGAATTTTAAATGATTTAATGGGATTTTAAATGTCTTTATTCTGGCATTTTTAAGGATTTTATGAGATTTCTTGTATTTTTAAGGGATTTCAGGAGATTTTTAAAAGATTTTATGGAATTTTGAAGGATTTCCTGATTTCAAAGGGTTGCAAGATTTTAGAGACATTTTATTACATTGCCTTTTTAGAGAGCAATTTTAAAAGAATTTTTTAGGATTTTTAAAAGATTTCGCAAGGTTTTAAGGAATTCCAGGAAATTTCGCGGAATTTTAAAGGAATTCACAAGATTTTAAGAGATTTTTTAAAACTTCAGGGAATTTTAAAAGATTGCAATGAATTTTAAGTGATTTCGAATGTTTTCGTGACATTTCTAAAGATTTTAGAGATCTCAAGAGTTTTTTAATGTTTTTAAACGATTTTGTGAAATTTCATGAGATTTCTAATAATTATAAGTAAATTCAAGAGATTTTTCTAAGTTTTAAAAGATTTTAGGGAATTTTGAAGGATTTCATGGAATTTGATGAGGTTTATAATAATTCTAAGGAATTTCAAGAAATTTCGAGGAACTAAAAAATTTCTAAAGGTTTCTGAGAATTTTAATTAATTTCATGGGATTTTAAATGTCTTTATTCTAGAATTTTTAAGGATTTTGTAAGATTTCTAGTAAATTTTAAGGCATTTCGTGAGATTTTTCTGAATTTTAAAAGATTTTATGGAATTTTTAAGGATTTCCTGGAATTTACGAGATTTTTAATACTTTTAGTGGGTTTTAAAATATACATAGATAACAAATAATCTGAATTAGTATATTATATTTTGTAACTGCCAAATGTCATTCATATATTAATATTATACAATAATATAATATTAATTATTACATAATATTGTATAATATATTAATGTATATTATATATGCACAATATAAAAGTATATTATTATTATACAAGGCTTAGAACAGAAAGTTTCACACTTGAATTTTTAAAGGAGATGTATTAGCTTTATTCGCGAATTTCTAAAATAGCTTCCTGGGTCTGAGAAGTAAACAGCTTGGTATCTCAAGAAGGTTTTATCGAACAAACCTCATTTGAATATTTATAGTTTGAATATCGAAACTTGAGTTGCTTGAGTCGATCAACGAGACGTCTTTCTGACATTGGTATCACCATCAACTCAGAACACGTCAGGCGAGAGATTTATAAAGCAATCTCAACAAACGTGCCTGTGTACTCCACATGCAGCATCTCTTGCCATTTCTCCTGAGAGTTCAAGATGCATATTTTCTTCACTATGAGCATTGAACAGTTCATTCGATCAAATGACCACTAAAAATACGACTACTTTTTTTTCTTCTTTCCTCTAACTCTTGGTCCATTGGTCCTTCAAAAAAAGGCTGAATAAAAAATTGTAGACCATTCTAGTTTCTGAACATTTAAAATCGCATAAAATCATTAGAAATTTCATTAAATTCCATGAAATTCCTTAAAATTATTAGAAATCTCACGCAATTCCATGAAATCCTTAAAAATTCTATAAAATTTTTCAAAAATTAGAAAAATCTCTTCAAATTCCTTAAATTTACTACAAATCTCATAAATTTTCATAAAATCCTTAAAAATGCCAACATGAAGTATCTTGAATTTTCTTAAAATTCCTGGAAATTCTTTGACAACATTTAAATCCTTTAAAATTCTCAGAAACCTTTAAAAAAATTTTAATTCCACAAAATTCCACGATAAGTTTTTCTAAAATCCCTTAAAATCCCTAAAAACTTTTTTAAATCACTTAAAATTCATGAAAATTTCATTAAATTTCCAGAAACTTTTTCAAATTTAAATTCTATTATAAAAATTAAAAGCCCTTTTATATCCTTTAAAATTCATTAGAAGTATTAGTAATCTCATCAAATTCCAATATTTATCCTTAAAAATTCCATAAAATCTTTGACAAATCCAAAAAATCTCTTGAAATCCCTTAAAATTATAATAAATTTCATCAAATTCCATGAAATCCTTAAAAATTCCATAAAGTCTTTTAAAAATCATAAAAATCTCTTGAAATTCATTAGAATTATTAGAAATCTCATAAAATTCCACAAAATTCCTCGCAATTCTTTGAAAACTTTTAAAATATCTCAAAATTCCTGGAAATCTCTTCAAATTCCTTAAAATTTAAAATCCCCTAAAATAATCAGATATCTCATCAAATTCAATAAAATTCTAAACAATTCTACAAAGTCTTTTAAAATTATGAGAAATATTAAATTTACAGCCTTTGATATCCTTTATATCCTTGTAATCCATTAAAAATATTACAATCTTATCAAATTATCTTATCAAATCCTTAAAAATCATTAAAGTCTCTTGAATTCTCTTAAAATTCCTGGAAATTCGATGACAACATTTAAATCCTTTAAAATTCTCAGAAACCTTTAAAAAATTTTATTTCCTCAAAATTCCACGACAAGATTTTCTAAAATCCCTTAAAATCCCAAAAAAAACTTTTTTAAATCTCTTAAAATTCCACGAAAACCTTCGAGATCGCTTAAAATTCATGAAAATCTCTTGAAATTCTCTTGAAATTCCAAAACCTAAAATTTAAGAGAGTTTAAGAGATTTCATAGAATTTTTACTGATTTCAAGAGATTTTATAGGTTTTCAGAAATTATAAAAGGATTTTAAGAGATTTATAATGATTTTAAGGAATTTCAAGGATTAAAAAGACTAAATGTTTTATCAGAAATTTCACAAGGTTTCGAGAAAGTTTAAGAGATTTTTAGGATCTTTAAAAGATATCGTGAAAAAAAAGATTTTTAAATTAAAATTTGAAATATTTTAAAAAATGTTACGAAAACCTTAGAAATCTGTGAAAATTCCATAAAATCTTTTAAAAATCAGAAAAACTCTTGAAATTCTTTAAAATTATTATAAATCTCATGAAATTCCTTGAAATTCTAAAAAATCCTTAAAAATTCCATAAAATCTTTTAAAAATCTCTTGAAATTCCTTAAAATTATTAGAAATCTCGCATTTCCTCGACATTTTTCTACTTCCCTGACTTTATTTTCTTATAAAACGATTGAAGCAAATTGGGAAATGACAAATCCTTTTGTCTCGGGATGCAGACATCCTAAATATGGATATACATTTCAGAAGACGTAACCCGGAAAAGTTGACTTGACCATACCAAGTCCAATCGTTGAGCGATCTCAGTACAAAGACGTGGAGGGGTTGCTAAAGGTTAAAACGATATAGGGGTTGTCGGTGCACGGTGGGTTAACCCCTTTGCCTTTGACCCCTCTCATATCCTTCCAACATTCCGGCGACCAAAAGTTGAATTTGGTCTCGCTGAATAACATGAATGTGATAGAATCTACGTATATCGTTTCCTGGAGAAAATCTGAAACATCTCTAGGTTTTCACACTATTGAATTTCACGAGAAATTCTTGTGACATACTGCACTAAAATTAAAAAAAAAAAAAAAGAAAAAGGAAAAATCACTTGAAATATCTATACAGTTTTAACACTTTTTATAGATTTATAAATATCTCAAGTTCTATTCATTTTGAAAATCTTTTGAAATCGTTTAAAGCATATTGAAATCACTGAAGATATCTTGAAATATTAAATTCCTTGAAATTCCTTACAATATCAAACGAAATCCCTTAAAATCCTTTAAAATACTTTGAAAATTTTTAATCTCTTAAAATCTCATATGACAGAAATTCTGGAAGTTCAAATTCAATTTTTGTATAGATTATATTTCAAAAAAAATCTTTATGTTGGCATTTTTAAGGATTTTATGAAATTTTATGAGATTTCCTGTAATTTTAAGGGTTTTCAAAAGATTTTTATGATTTTTAAAAGATTTTTTAGAATTTACAGGGATTTCTAAGGTTTTTGTAAAATTTTTAAAAATATTTCAAATTTATATTTAAAAATCTTTTATTTCCAGATTTATTAAACTTTAATGAAATCTATGTGAAATTTCAGATAAAACACTTTGATAACCATTTTCAACTCTTTTTAGAATCCTTTATTCTTTTTAATCCTTGAAATTCTATGAAATCTCTTAAACTCTCTTAAACTCTCTTAGGTTTTAGGTTTTGGAAACTTTGGGAAATTTTTCTTGTTGATATTTTTATTCCAATACTTTTTATAGATTTATAAATATCTGAAATTCTATTCATTGAAATTCCATACAATATCAAACGAAATCCCTTAAAATCTTTTGAAAATTGTAAATCTCTTAAAATCTCATGTGACAGAAGTTCTGTACGTTCAAATTAAATTTTTTTATTTTGATTATATTTTAAACTAAATAAAATTCAATGAAAAAATTCTGTATTAAAGAAACTTGTACTTATTTGTGATATTTTAAAATAAAAAATAATTTTATGGATTTCGATTTATTTAAGAATTCATGAACTTTCAAGGAATTTTTTTTTCATTTTACGTTATTTTAAGGGGTTTCATAAAATTTCAAGTGATTTTAAAAAATTTGAATAGAAAAAAAGTGACATAAATAATATTTTAATCACTCTAGAGATTTACAGACTCGTCACATGAATCATCCTTTAATTTATTTCCAGAGTAACAACAGCAACATTTAGTTTAAAATTACTGTGTGCATAATATAATCAGTTAATTAATTTATAGAGAGTTAATTGATAAAAAGCCGTACAATAATGACAGCCGATTGTTCAAGCGGTTTAAAATGCATTTCGCACAAAAGCAATGGTTTTGCGAAATAATCACAGGTCTGACAAATTCGTGTCACTCACACGGTGGCCGTGTTTTACGATGCTTTTAGGTAAAATCACGAATTGTTAATTTGACTCTAATTTGCTTTTGGCGAAATCACAGCTGGTGTTAAATTTTGTTACTGATTACAGAGGAAGTCGATAACCACAGGTCGGTAAATCCTCTACGAAAATCCCGACCCTCTCATTATTTATTTGATATAATTAATTGACCTATAATGCATTTATGACATGGCGATGAAAAAAGTTCAATTTAGCTTATAATAAATTGAACGTTCTTAATAAAGATTATTAGCTAGACTCAAAGATAATAATTTTAACCCGCTGGGTCATTTATTTATATATATATATATTATTTTTTTTACATTTACTGGATTAAGAATGTCAAAAAAAGTTCCTAAGACTATTTTATTTTATTTTTATTTACTAGCAGAAATTTACCTAAAGTTGCTCGGGATTTTAATAGATTTCAAGGGATTTTAAAGGTTTTTCAAAGATTTGAGAAGATTTTAAGAGATTTCAAGAAATTTAAAGTATTTGTAGGGAATTTTAATGGATTTTAAAGGAATCCAAAAGATTTCAAAAGATATTCAAGTATACAACAGATTTTAAGGAATTTAAAGTGATTTTAAGGAAGTTAAAGGAATTTGAAAAGATTTAAGAACTTTAGGGAATTTGCAATGTTTTTAATTTTTCAGGAATAATATTAATAAGATTTTAAGAATTTTAAACGATTCCAATGAATTTTAAACGATTTCGAATGTTTTTGTGTAATTTTTAAAGATTTTAAGAGATCTCAAGAGATTTTTATGATTCTTAAACGATTTTGTGGAATTTCATGAGATTTCAAATAATTTTAAGGAACTTCAAGAGATTTTTCGGATTTTTGAAAGATTTTATGGAATTTTTAAGGATAAATATTGGAATTTGATGAGATTACCAATACTTTTAATGAATTTTAAATGATATAAAAGGGATTTTAATTGTTATAATAGAATTTAAATTAAAAAAAGTTTTTGAGAATTTCAAAAGATTTTCATGAATTTTACGAGCGATCTCGAAGGTTTTCCAGGAATTTTAAGACATTTAAGAAAGTTTTTTGGGTTTTTAAGGGATTTTAAAAAAATCTTATAAAATTTCGAGGAATTATAAATTTTTTAAAGGTTTTAAATATTGTCATAAAATTTCTAGAAATTTTAAGATAATTCAAGACACTTTAATGATTTTTAAGAGACCTCGTGTTGGCATTTTTCAGGATTTTATGGAATTTTATGAAATTTCTTGTAATTTTAAGGGATTTTAAAAGTTTTTTATAATCTTCAAAAGATTTTGTAGAATTTACAAGGATTTCTAAGGTTTTCATAAAATTTTAAGGGTTTTCAGGAGATTTTGCAAATTTTTAAAAGATTTTGCAAAGCTTTCAAGGATTTCATGGAATTTGATAAGATTTGTAATACTTTTAATCGATTTTAAGGATATAAAGGATATCAAAGGCTGTAAATTAAGGGTTTCTAATCGTTGTAAACAATTTTTTAGAATTGTTTAGAATTTGATGGAATTTGATGAGATATCTGATGATTTTAAGGGATTTAAAATTTTAAGGAATTTCAAGAGGTTTCTAGGAATTTTAAGGGATTTCAAGAAATTTCAAGTATTTTATAGGGAATTTCAAGGGATTTCAAAGGAATTCAAAAGATTTCAAAAGGATTTCGAAATAATTTAAACGATTTCAAGATGTTTTAAATGATTCTAAGATTAAAGTAAGGATTGTAGAGAATTTATTTTTTCTTTTTTAAGCAGAATTTAAAAGATTTCAAGGAATCTACCCAAAGTTTCGAGTTATTTAAAATGTTTTTAAAAATATAAAAGGTAATTTAATATAAAAAGTACGAAAACTTTTAAAATTTCTTCAAATTTGTTAAAATCCGTTAAAATGATTTGAAATCTTGAGAAATTTCTGATAAAACATTTTGATAACCATTTTCAACTCTTTTTAGAATCCTTCAGTCTTTTTAATCCTGAAATTCCTTAAAATCATTATAAATCTCTTAAAATCCTTTTATAATTTCTGAAATCCTCTAAAATCTCTTGAAATCTCTTAAAATTTTATGGAATCTCTTAAACTCTCTTCAATTTTAGATGTTGGAAAATTTTTGTTGATATTTTTATTCCAAAAAATCGAAAAAATGTCACTTATCTGCTTTCTGTATAATATATAAAAAAAAAGATAAAAAGATAGAAATAGAATTAAATTATCAAATGATCACCCGAATCTGGAAGAAGGTAATCCGATATTAAATTTGTATTTAACTTAAACTTTCAGAGTAATTGCTTTTCCGTTTCGTG
Source organism: Synergus umbraculus (assembly GCA_900474325.1). Lineage (NCBI taxonomy): Eukaryota > Metazoa > Arthropoda > Insecta > Hymenoptera > Cynipidae > Synergus > Synergus umbraculus. The sequence continues at coordinate 25,796 of UCOK01001557.1, read as the reverse complement.
AATTTTCAAGTGCCTCTCGAAATAAATTCGCTTATCAAATAGTCTAGAGTGAAAAGTAGAATGTACATGTCCCAAGGATTTTAATTAATCTTTCTTTTCCACACTTCTTTCCTTCTTTCATCTTCTCTCATCGAAGCTCGATAAACGGCTTCGTTCATCCAACGTCCCACTCATTCTGATATTTTCCCAGTTGGATACCTTTTTTTTTTACCCTCAAGATTAAAGGTAAAAGAGGGAAGGCGATAACAAAGGGCCTGATCGACATATGAGGTGACACCGATATTTCTAGATTAAAACGGATGCTGGGCTAGAATACGTTCAGTCGAACGCACGTCACCGGAAGTAGAACGTATTGGTATTCCGTCATCGTGGCGAAAACCTTATGCAGATTTACGACAGGTATCATCAATATTCACCTCGGGCGTTAAATTATTCTCCACCCCAGAGACAGATATTTGGTTCAGGATGGACGATCACGGACCCAGAAGAGACAGCAAAAAGTCAGATCGGAAAAATATTGTGCTGAAGCGACAAGATGCGATGTTAAGTGTATCTGTACTTAATTTAGCAGGAAACTACAGTCGTGTGGGAATTTAAATGAATTTTTTAGGATTCTTAAAAGATTTCGCAAGATTTTAAGGAATTCGAGGCAATTTCGCATAATTTGAAAGGAATTCATAACATTTTAAGAGATTTTTAAGAAGTTTAGGGAATTTTAAATGTTTTGGAATTTTCAGGAATAATATTAATAGGATTTTAAGAATTTGAAACGATTCCAATGAAATTTAAGCGATTTCGAATTTTTTCGTGGAATTTTTAAGGATTTCATGGAATTTCATGAGATTCCTAATAACTTTAAGGAATTTCAAGAGATTTTTCTGATTTTTGAAAGATTTTATTGAATTTATATGGATTTCATGAATTTTAATGAGATTATACAAATACTTTTAAGGAATTTCAACAGATTTTATGGAATCTTTAAGGATTTCATGGAATTTCATGAGATTTTTAATAACTTTAATAATTTTATGAAATTTGATGCGATTTCTAATAATTTTAAGGAATTTCAAGAGATTTTTCTGATTTTTAAAAGATTGTATGGAACCTTTAAGGATTTCATAGAATTTCATGAGATTTCTAATAATTTTAAGGAATTTCAAGAGATTTTTCTGATTTTTAAAAAATTTTATGGAATCTTTAAGAATTTCATGGAATTTCATGAGATTTTTAATAATTTTATGAAATTTGATGCGATTTCTAATAATTTTAAGGAATTTGAAAAGATTTTTCTGATTTTTAAAAGATTCTATGGAATTTTTAAGGATTGCATGGAATTTGATGAGATTTCTAATAATTTTAAGGAATTTGAAAAGATTTTCCTCATTTTTGAAAGATTTTATGGAATTTTATGAGATTACTAATAGTTCTAATGAATTTTAATGGATATAAAAGGGATTTTAATTTTTATAATAGAATTTAAATTTAATAAAGTTTCTGGGAATTTTAGGAGATTTTCATAAATGTCTTGAAATGTTCAGGAATAATATTAATAGGATTTTAAGAATTTTAAACGATTCCAATAAACTTTAATCGTTTTCTAATGTTTTCGTGCTATTTTTAAAGATTTTAAGAAAACTCAAGAGATTTTTATGATTTTCGAACGATTTTGTGGAATTTCATGAAATTTCTAATAATTTAAAGAAATTTCAAGAGATTTTTCTGAGTTTTAAAAGATAAAAATTTTTAACAAGATTAAAATCCTTTAAAATCCAAAATCCTTTTTAAATTTCTTAAAATTTCTCTAAAACCTTCGAAATTACTTAAAATTCATGAAAATCTCTTAAAATTATCTCAAACATCTTGAAATTAAAATCTATGATAACAATTATTAAAATTGAAAAATTATTAAATCCCTTTAATTTTCCAATTAACAAATATTGTACGCTTTAGATATAAAAAAATTCTATTAACTGAAACTGAAATGACAAGGCTCTCCTCTTTTTGACAATAAAATTAAAACTGTCAAATATGACAACAAAGTTTAAAATTCGCCTCTCATTGATAAAAAATAATTAATAATCCATCAAGGAATTAACAAATCAGCGAACGATTCCAAATACAATTTTTATTCGACAATCGTTCTAATAATTTATAAATCGAATAATGTCGAGCTAGAAATGAATAGAACAAAAATACTTATTGTTCGTTTTCGGTAAATAATTGAATTTAGCTTGTTAGCCCGATTTTACTGGTAGAAATTTGTTGATGAACGGATGAGGAAGTACTCGACCTACAAACTACATTTCCCAAAGGACCTCGTCTATCGTCGTTGCCTCAGCTTGTTCAAATCCAGCCAGCAGTCTTCATTCAATTGGGACGCCATCCCCCATACTAGATTTGAGAATCAATCTTAGAAGCTAACGCTCAATCTCACAACACACCTGAAGCTTCTCACCCTTATCTTTGTTGGCACTTTCTTTTCAAAAAAAAATCCTTAATGGTGTGGGAGCCAAATTTTAATCCAAAAATTCGATTTCCTCATTTTACTCCACAAATATTAAATTAATAATTTTTCCCCTCTGTAGAATTAATCAATTTGTAACTAGAATTATGCATACAGAGCCAGAAAATATCTAATTCAAATATTTTATAAGTAAAATAAAATATATTCAATTTTGAAGTCAGATTTTGATTTCCTCGCTTTATGCAAAAAGTATCGAAACTAAATATTTTTGCGCTCTGTACGCAGTTTTATATTTGCAAAAAGATTAGTGCTACAGAGCGAAAAAATATTTATCTACAATTTTTATTGAGTAAAATGGAGAATAGAATTTTCAGCTTAACACTAGGGTCCAACGCCCTTAAAATATAAAAAGATATTTTTTTGAGTGAGTTATAAATCAAACTCCAATCTGCCTTTCGATTCAATAGTTGAGGTTGATGTAATAAAAATGCAAATCGACTCCTGGTGGTCCTAAGAAAAGAAGTTCTGGATTCAGACTAGGGAGGTGTCTTGGTATTATACCATTATCGAATATTATTATCGTGACAATCAGTTTTCCGGATCCTGAGGGACCTTCTTCACCTTGGTGACCTTTCCCAAGACTTTTGAATCCCTACATGGCAGTTTAGCTGATAGCCACGCTATCACTATTGGATCTTGTCGTCGTTGGCCAGGATCAGACCATCCAACCAGGAAGTGGACCTCGTAAGCTGTATTTAGGTCGATCCCATTCTCCTGAAGCGTTGATGTGTTTCCTGGACCATCTCCTAAATCTGAAAGCTTCCGCGTCTCTCTAAAAAGGAAAATGACATCGACACTTTCTTGGGACATTTAGGAAATTCGGTACGTTAACTTAACGTTAGTTTAAAATAGCTTTTCTTGAAAGCTGAGAGTACAGATATCCTTCAAAAGCTTTCAACTACTCAACAACTACTTAACTTTTATATTTTAATGCAGTAGTATTGTTACAGAATTTTTATATTGTTGAATATTGAAATTTTTTATTTATCAGGCCTATTCTAGTCGCAGAAAAATATTCAGTTCCTGATTATTTGCTTTTGAATTTTTATCTAACAGAAAGTAAACTTTTCGATCGATTAAAACAATTAATTAATTAAACCAAAAGTCGATTATTATTATTACCACATTTCTCTCTTCACTGTCGGGTACCTTTGAGCATAAACCGTTTCTCATGAACATATATAGATCTTTTTCTGAATTAATCATTTTTACGATCTTCAGCGTTGGAGATCTCCCATTACTTCGTAAACTTTTACAACCTTGTTTGAAATGTAGAGTTGAGCTTCCCTCAAGCTTCTTGAATCTTCACGGAGATACAAGTAAATGGATCTCGTATCCCGAATAACATTATCGCTATACGCCCCATGGAACCCAAGATATTAAAACTATATTATTCAGCAAACCTGAATTTTTTGTTTTTTTTGCGCAATTTTTCAATTTCTGAAAGAGGAGATAGAAATTATTTAGTGCTTATGTGGGTTTCTATCACATATTTCGAAATAGTTTTACAAATTCAGAAAATTTAAAGGGACTCCAAAATATTAGATTCTATTCTCTATTTTACTCAACGAAAATTATAGATAAATAGTTTTTAGCTCTGTAGCACTAATCTTTTTTCAAATATAAGACTGCGTACAAAGCAAAAAAATATTTAGTTTCGATACTTTTTGCAGCTTTTTGCATAAAATGAAGAATTCAAAATCTGACTTTAAAATTAAATATTTTCATTTTACTTAAAAAATATTTGATTCTACACAAGATAAAAATTACAAATTTAATATTTGTTGAGTAAAATGAAGAAATCGAAATTTAAGTTTAGAACTTGGCACCAACACCCTGAAAAGATTTTTAAAACGATTGAAAATAATTCGAGAGATTTAAGGATTTCAAAAGCTTTTAAGAGTTTATAAATGATCTCAAAGTAGTTCAAAAGATTTCACAGGATTTAAAATCCCGCTAAATTCTTTAAAATCATTTAGAATCTCTTGAAATCTTTTAATATGTCCTGATATCTTTAAAATCTTGTGAAATATCCTAAAAATCCTTAAATTCTTTAAAGTCCTCTTAAAATCCTTTAAAATCAGTTGGAAGCTCTAATCTCGATTCCAAACTGAAGAGAGAATATGGTTTTACATTTCTAAATTACGAGAATCTATTTTCGATATAATCGCAACCCCTTTTTTATGATACAGGATATATAAAATACGTTCTGTGTACAAACTAAACATTGCATACGTGCTAAAAATCTAAATTGTGCAAGCACGATATGAGCGTTTGCCATCGGAAAGCAATTGTTATTGGCTCGCCGTAGACTAATAAAATTACCGCCTCAGCACACAGCAATACAAGTTCAAATTTATTTTCGTATAACCCGAGCCGAATCTACTCGAACTTGATATAATTTTATTATTAAGATTGTAAACAAACGCTCTTGTCGTCTATATCACTGATTACTTTTCGCGAAAAAACTGCTTTCATACTGCTTTCTTCTTTTGTTATTACTTATAGTAATAATACCCATTTAAAAATAGTAAAAGTCAGTTTATTGAAGTTCATTGAAAAGCAATTTATAACACAATAATTATGCATTCAAGTAAGACGTTTTACGTGATCAGTCTTGTTTTTAAACCCTTTGATGTATCCAAGGAATTGCAATTCTGCAACCGCTTGCGAGAATCGTGCGCTACGATAAAATTTCATTAAGGAAAACTTCTGAGATACAAGTAAAGTTCGTGAATAATATTTTTAAACAAAAAAATAAAATAAACAGATCAAGTTTCTTCTTTGAAACTATGATATCAAAGGATACTTTATCTCTGGATCAATTTCCCGTTGTTCCTCACTTTCGCTAGGGTCGATGAACGACAAGAATGCCTGAAACAATTAAATAGTCTTTAGGTTGCTTTAGGTCCACGACACACGACATATTTCAATTCATCACCAATCAAAGTTGGACTCTGGATATGTATGCATTGTATGTATCGGGAAGCGAGATGTTACGATCGTAATGAAGCGCATAAATCATTTGAAATCGCGGTTGGAATCATGAAATGTGACCGGCTTAAGTATTCCAGACATTAATGTGTAAACACGAGGGTGGATGATTACCTGTAACCAGTCGTACATGTTAATCAACTTCTTGTTCTCTAAGTGCAGTTTATAAATTATACTCAGATCTGGCATTGTATCCAAAATTTCATCATCGCTATTCAGATGGCAACAGTTGCACTGAAAGAAGAATTATTAAGAAGAATTATTAATAAGAATTTTTAAACTAGAATTCTGGCAATTTATATAATTTCAAAAAAAGTACCTTAATATAAAATGCTGGATCATTTAAGGCAGTGTGAATTGCAGCTCTGAGAGAACCCTTAATCTGTTGCTTCACCACATTGATATCATGGAAACAAAAAATATCATATCCCACTAAATTTCTAGGATTCTTCAGATAGACAGAAAATATTTCATTGTCAAGATAATCTATAAAATTTTCCTGGGCTTCTTTGTAAGGCGAATGTGACTTCTTACGTGCCTTGTTACGCAAATCCTTAAAAGTTCATATAAATAAATAATAATATAGTTAATAAATTTATAGTTAATAAACTAGAAACTCAAAACTTAAGAATAGTGAATACATTAAGACTGCTAATTAGTTTTGACAAACCTCTACAAATTGCAAACGTTTCAATCTCTCTCCCCCTTTGATGATGTCAGATGTTGGTGACGTCTCGCCTAATTCAGTGTTTCTTGATTTCACTGAAGAGGGAATTTCTAAACTAGCTTCCTTTATGATTTTAAAGTTCTCCTTTAAATTCTTCTTAAAACCTTGCGGCAAGAACTTTTCATTCTCCGTAACAACTTCTAGAACTTCCGTGAGTTTCAAAAGGAGGTCCTCTTTAGCCAGGTACTTTAAAAGTTGTAGTGCACTCTTATATTCATCCGAATCCGTTAAACTTGTGCTAACAGCCTTCCCGTATATTTCTCGGAACTAAAATGAAATTAAAGATTAATTATCATTTATATATTTCTTTTTATAAGCACGTTTTTCTCATTGTCAGAAACACTTACAGTTTTACCCAAAGGAGCGCATGTCAGATTACCTACAAAAGCGTGTAAACATTTTAGCACTGATAGAAATTCGTGCATATATTTTTGAAGCGTTTGTATGTGAACCAAAAGGAATTTCTAAAAAAAATCGTAATTAATAACAATACTGAAAAGTAAATTTTTTTTTCAAAATTAATATTCATTCTTTGTTAATACTTGGAACTCCGGTGTACTCAATTCTTTTTTCCCTTTGAAATAGTAGGCTATTGAAGGTAGTTTCCTAAATTCTTCAATGTCACTCAGTGATAAATCCTCTATCATCTTTTCGATATTATTTGAAGTACAAAGAGAAGCACAGTTATTTTCAAAGAAGTGCTGGGTCAGACAAATCTGTAAATATATGGGAAATATATATGTGAAATAACACGCAGCTTGTAAAGCTTTCATGGAATTATCAATTGAATTGAATTACCAATTTATGTACCTTGTAAGCTTGCATAAATCCATCAACGGATAAATCATAAAACAGGAATATATCCTGAAGCAAATTAAAAGCTTTTCCTGTTAGCTTAAACGGTATGTCCTGAGAGAAAATAATACCTTCCAAAACATCGGATAAACTTTGCACCTGTGTTTGTGTGGAAAACACCTAAAATAATATTGAGATCAATCAGTCTTAATCCTAAATGATTCTTTAGTTTCTATTGCTTCATAGCTGGAATATATTTACATACTTTTACTCGAAGTTTTGATGTAACATCGTACGAAAGGGTTCGATGCACTACGTGCAGACTTGTTGCTACACCGAAGATCAAAACTATTTTCATTGTGGAATGCATACTAAATAAAAAAAGCATCGTATAAATTATTTTTTATGGACTGTATGTAAAAATAAACTATGTAAAAATCAATAAACCTTAAACCTTAAATTAAAGACGAAATCGTGCAGTGCTTTTGCAGAAAAGTTTTCGAAGTCTTGTATAATTATAACGAGTGGATCATTTTCTTTGTTCAATTCTTGGTACCAGGAACTCAAAGCACGAAAAGTGCAGGAAGTCTTTTTTATAATTGGCTCATCCTGAAAAAGAAAATATTTTTCGAATTTAAAATTTAATCTTTATTTTTTATCCTTTTCGTTTCAGAGACAGTATTCAGACTAACCATTGTATTTACATTAATTAATTGGTAAATGCTTTCTTCAACCATATTCTTCATGCTACTGCAATTTTTAGAGCTTATTGTAGCTATGTAAGGAGTAACATCCTGAAGAGTTGATATTACTTTCTCAAAAAGCATCGCATGGTCAGGAACATTGACACCTGATGAATAATCAATCGGTTAATAATCACTATAGTTTTGTAAAATATATTACATGTTTAAAAAAGAAATAATTAAGAGTGTTGGAGCCAAGTTCTAATCTAAAAATTTGATTTCCTCATTTTACTCAACAAATATTAGATTTAGAATTTTTTCCCTCTGTAGAATTAATTAATTTTCAACTGGAATTGTGCGTACAGAGCGAGAAAATATCTAGTGCAAATATTTTTCAAGTAAAATCAAAAATATTAAATTTTGAAGTCAGATTTTGTACGCAGTCTTATATTTGAAAAAAGATTAGTGCTATGGAGCGAAAAAATATTTATCTATAATTTTTGTTGAGTAAAATGGAGAATTGAATTCTGAGCCTAACACTTGAGTCCAACGACCTTAAGTGTTACTTACCAGCTAACAAAATTGCTGTTGGTATTTCGGAGGGCAAAATTTGCATTGAACCATCTTTTACCTTAGATACATACGAATGCAAATCTTTCAAAATTTGTTTGAACATCTGAAAGTTGATTTCCTAAAAAAATAACACAGAAAAATAAATATAAAATATCATAAAATCTGTTAAAAAAGCTAGAATATATATTATTTTTGCACTACCTCAGTACGTTTTTTAATTGTGTTCCATGTTTGCTTATATGACAGATACCATGAAGCATCATAGTTCTGATTCTTTATTTTCCTTTGTCCAAATATATAATTCTTAGAAGGAAATACCCCCTGAAACAAGTGAAAAATGCATTGTTGGGAAAGTGAATAATGATCAGGTGACTCCTTCGTACATTGTAACATTTTGCAAGTTTTGATAGTCCACAGCGATAATGCTTATGATTAATGGTTTATATCTAGAGGAAGGGGGAGTTCTATCAGGGTAAAATAGTTTGTATACGTCTATAAAGCACTAAAAGCTTATCTATTTTACAGCATTGATGAATGTTCAATAAGTACATTTTTTAACTTTTAAAAAATGATAAATTTCAAGATTTCTAAGGATTTAAATTTTAAATCCTAAATTTTAAAACATTTTAAAATATTAGGAATTTTAAAGAATTTCGAAGGATTTTAAGTTTTCAAAAAATTTTTTAATTTCACAAAGATTTCTAGAGATCTCTAGGAATTTAAAAATATTTCAAGTATCTAAATATTTCAGAAAATTTCAAGAGATAACAAAAAATTTGAAATTTTACCTACTGCCCTCAATTACTACAATAATTGAAAATAATTAAATTTACACTATCGATTAGAGTAAAATTATATGACCACCTGTTTTGAAATAATCGTGTACATTTTTGTAAATTTAATTATACCAAAGATAATTCTTTTTCTTTCAATTTTTCCCGTTGAGAAAAATATTTTTATAAAATATATCAAATAAGCCAATAATATATAATAATATACATATAAACCCTGGGTCTCAGTTTGTCTTAATACGGCACTGTTAACTACATTAATAACAAGAACAACAGTTTAAATTCAATTATTCCATTCTCTCTTCTTAAATATATTAAAATAAGTGATAGATCTTCCTACTTAATAATAATAATGTGCAAATTATTTTTTCTATGCTGGATTCTCTGTAATAAGCTGTAAAATCGTTGGATTTATACAAAAGGTAGAATTAAATGTGAAGAATGCTTGCAGATTATGCCATGGCGGTTAGATGCAACAGGTAGTTAGAGAGAATGACTTACCTTAGAGACTGAAACCTTTTCCATTATCGCTGTGTTGCACAAATAAAATAATATAATACATAAAAAAGACAGGCGAACGTTGAATAAAAGTAACAATAAGAGAGCATCAAATATCACTTCTAACTCCCATCTCGGAACGATTTACACTGTCTTGGCGCCAGTTCGTTTCGTGCAGCTGTTCGTTATTTCGTCTGCTAATAAATCGTCTGCTAGGTCCCACATTCTTTCCTGCAGATGGCGCAAGTGTATCGACTTCAAATTGGCGGCTAATTTTTGAATCTTGTTTTTTTGAAATGAAGTGAAAAATTAAGAATTTTCTTCAGAAATTTAAATCAATCAATAAATAATCATGTGCGCGCCTTTATTAATAATTTATGCTTAAAATAAAATAATATTTATGAATAATATTAATAATATTAATGAAATAAAATAAAATATTACAAATTAAAAAATTTTTTTTTTTAATTTCTTAAAATCAGTTCGCAGCTCTGATCTTAATAATTCTAAATTATAGGTGGCGAAGATGGTAGGATATAATAATTTAATTAAAACACAATTATGTTTTTTAATTTTTTTTCAATTAAATTTATTAATATTAACACTATATAATATTCTTTTTAATATAACTTTTGTTACCTTATTTATGCAAAATTCTTTGAAAATCTGTAAAATCACTTAAAATAACTTAAAATTTTTGAAATCCCTTAAAATCTTTTAGAATTACTAATTATAATTTTAAAACACTTGAAATCTCTTGAAATTAATTAAAATTTGTTTTTAGGAATTTTAAAGGATTTCACGAGATTTTTGTGATTTTCTAGAAATTTCGTGGAATTTTGAAAATTTTTCAAAGATTATAAAGGTATTTTTACGTATTTTGACGGATTTAAAAGTTTTTCGTGGAATTATAAAGGAATTTAAGAAACTTGTAAGAATTTTAAGAAATTTTAAGGAATTATAAATATTCTCGTTGAATTTAAAAGGATTTTAAAAATCTTGTAAGAATTTTAAGAAATTTAAATTATTTTAAAGTGATTTTAAAGAGTTTAAATTTTCTTCATGGAATTTTAAAGAATTTCAAGTAATTTTGGATTTTTAAAAGATTTTTTGAGATTTTTTATTTCAATAGTTTCTTTTAGAGATTTTAATGCACTTTAGGGAATTTTAAAGAATTTCGCGATATTTTTATGATTTGTAAACGATTTTGTACTATAATTGTAAAGAATTTCATGGAATTTTAAATATTGTGGAATTTTAAAAAGATTGGTGAAAATTGAAGGAATCTCATGAAATATTAACAAATTTGATGGAATTTCGTGCAAGTTTAAGATTTTTCTAGAAATTTAAAGGGGTTACAAAAGATTTGTGTAATAATTAAAACATTTAGTGGAATTTTAAAGGATTTTAAGAAGCTGGTAAAAATTTAAAGCAATTTTGACATTTTAAAAATTTCAAAAGTTATTTTTAATTTTTTAAATATTATGTCAAATTGTAAAGAATTTCAGTAGGTCTCCAATAATTTAAAAAGATTTTGACACTTTTTCAAAGATTTTTAAATTCCTCATGGAATTAAAAAACATTTCAAGAGTATTTTAATGATTTTGTGAAATTTTGAAGGATTATAAGAAATTATAAGAGATTTTTAGAAATTTTAAGGAGTTTAAAAGATTTTCTGGGAATTTAAAAAATTTCAAAGGATTTTATGGAATTTTAAAAAGATTAGTGAAAATTTCAATAGGTCTCCAATAATTTAAAAAGATTTTGACAATTTTTCAAAGATTTTTAAATTCCTCATGGAATTAAAAAACATTTCAAGAGTATTTTAATGATTTTGTGAAATTTTGAAGGATTATAAGAAATTATAAGAGATTTTTAGAAATTTTATGGAGTTTAAAAGTTTTTCTGGGAATTTAAATAATTTCAAACGATTCTGAGCAATTTTAAAAAGATTAGTGAAAATTGAAAGGATCTCATTTTTTTAAGGGATTTCGTGGAATTTTAAGATGTTTCTCGGAATTTCAATGAATTTTAAGAGATATTTTCAAAACTTGTAAATTCGACAGATTTTTACGAATCTTAAATGTTGTAAAGTGATTTTCAATTTCAAAATATTTCAATCGATATTATACGAATGTTTTGCAAAATTTCAATAGTACCATTATTGAAAATTTATATACGTACTTTTAATTTCTGCTAGTGCAAGAATACATTCCAATTACATAATGGATTTACAAAAATATCCGATTTCCGTGTAACTTATATGGATCGAAATATTACATGATGAGAAATATAAAAAAAAATCTCTTTCGTTAGTTTTAATAGAAACATGATGAAAGGGATACGAGATAGGGAATTTTTATGTACTACTGGTTTTTATGGTACGATACTCTTCATCAGTTAGACCTTTCGCGAACTCGTTTTATCTTCGTTGATAAAACCGATATATTCGAAAAACGGATGCACATAAGCGAAAAGGATCGCTTTTAGTCAAATGGGATTTCTTTTCTAAACACCCGAAGGCGCTGTCGAGATTTCTTAGGTGAATCTGCCTTGCCACAGGATCTTCTTATCTATAGACATGCTAGAACGAAACGTTTGAACTTTCAGCGCATTCGCATGTAAATGACTTTGTTTGATGGACGAGGAAGCTGCGAAACTCCAAACTTTCGCTGCGATAAGATTTTTTAATTTCTCAGAAGATTCAAATTTTCTCAGAAAGTTCAAATTTTCTCAGAAGGTGCAAATTTTCTCAGAAAGTGCAAATTTTATCAGAAGGTGCAAATTTTATCAGAAGGTGCAAATTTTCTCAGAAGGTTTAAATTTTCTCAGAATGTGCAAATTTTCTCAGAAAGTTCAAATTTTCGCAAAAAAACAAATTTTCTCATAACTAGCAAAGCAACACGCGCACGATTATTTATTTAATTTCTTACAACTTCAAGTCATTAAAAAATCAATGAAATTTTGCTGATTCAAATTTAGAGAGTATCCAAGATTTTTTAGGGACATTTCGTTACATCTTTGGTTACATCACTTTTTGTAAAGAGGTATTTCAAGAGGTATCTAGGAATTTTACTGCATTTTGACGATTTTCAAGTGATTTTTATGAAATTCAAACGAATTTTAGGATTTTAAAAAGATTTCGTGGAATTTTACGGGATTTCAAAACGTTTTTGGAATTTTAAAGAGGTTTCTATGAATTTGAGTGAAATTTTGACGATTTTCAAGTGATTTCTATAGAATTCAAAGGTTTTCTAGGATTTAAAAAATATTTCGTTGAATTTTAAGGGCTTTCAGGATTTTTCCTGAAATTTTAAAGAAATTCATCCAATTTTAAGAAATTTTAAAGAATTTTAAGGAAATTTAAGGGTTTCTAGGAATGTTAAGATGTTCTAGGAATTTGAGATGAATTTTAACAATTTTCAAGTAATTTTAAATAAATTAAAAAAATTTGTAGGATTTTAAAAAGATTTTGTAAAATTTTAAGGGATTTCGATGATTTTCGAGTGATTTTTACGGAATTCAAAAGATTTTTAGGACTTTTAGAAATTTTCTGATCTCTAAACGATTTTGTACAATTTCATGAAATTTGATAAGATTTCTAATAATTTTACTGGATTTTAGAGAATATAAAGTAATTTTAAATGTTAAAGTATAATTTAAAGGAGTTTCTGGGAATTTTAAGGGATTTTAAAATTTGCCAGGGATTTTAAAAAGATTTCGAATTATGTAAACTTTTCAAGGGATTCCAAGAGATTTTTCTGATTTTTAAAAAATATTGTGCAATTTTACAAGATTTTATGTAATTTTATAAGATTTTAGATCATTTTACGGTATTTCAAGAAATCTTTCTGATTTTGAAAACATTTTGTAGAATTTTTAGGATTTCATATGGAATGTAACTAGAATTTAAAAGGATTTCACAGATTGTAGTAACATTTTAAGAGATTTTATGAGATTGTTCTAATTATTAAAAGATTTTGTAGATTTTTTTAGGATTTCATGGGATTTGATAATATTTCTAAGAATTTTAAGAAATTTTAAATGTTAAGAAATTTCAAGAGTTTTTTATGATTTTTTAGAGATTTTTGCCAATTTTAACTTGGATTTGAAGAGATTTCTGATTGTAATGGTTTTTTGTGGATTTTTCAGGGATTTCAAGAAGTTTTTTGGAGTGTTAAGAAATCTTAACGAATTTTAAACAATTTCGAAGGTTTTCATGAAATTTTAGGTGATTTGAAAAGTTTTCTGTGTGTTTTAAGAGAATTTTCAGGGACTTTAAGGAATTTTAAATGTTGTAATATAATTTTCATAAAATTTAAAAGAAGTCAAAAGATCTCCATAATTTTCAAAATATTTCATGAAATTTTAAAGAATTTTGGCTGGAAATTCACCGTATAATTTACAGATTTTCAAGCAGTTTCTAAGAATTTTAAGAAGTTTTCACGATTTTTAAAAGATTTCAAGAGAGTTTTATGAGTTTTAGAATATTTTATGTAGTTTATAGAATTTTAAAGTTCATCAGGTAATTTTATTGATTGCTCTAATTTTTAAACGATTTTATAAAATCTTTAACAATTTCATGGAATTTGATAAGATTTCGAAAAACTTTAAGAGATTTTAAATATTCAGAAATTCCAAGTGGTTTTTACGAAATGTTTTAGAGATTTTTTCTGATTTTCACTTGGATTTCAAGACATTTATGATTTTAATCGTTTTTGTGAATTTTTAAGGGATTCTTAAGGTTTTTGGGAGTTTTAAGAAATTTTAACGAATTTCAAAGATTTTCCTGAAATTTTTCACTGTTCCTCTTATTGTGAAAATGTACAGGAGTATTTTTAATAAAAGAAAACAAACAAACCTGATGTAGATTGTATAGAATTTAAAATGTATACAGAAGAAATTAATTTAATTTCGTTCGACGGATAGTCGACCCATAAAATATACAGATACCAATTTAAGAAGAAAATGAGGTAGATAAGTTTACTGAGAAAAATTGAATGTAAACTGAGAGGCATGCGTATAAATATACTTCATGTGCTTCGTTCCAATCGAGCTTCATTTCTCTTTCTAGAGGGAGGCTTTTTCATGTCCCAGTCATTCTCTCATTTTTTTTCTTTCCGCCTAACTACCCTCGACTCTTTTCCGCTCTTTCACTGAGACTGAATGATTAAGCTCTCGATCGATTCGTATTTATATCCTTAAGCCTCCTGGGCACAAATGCTAATGTCAACCGCAAAATGAAAAAGATGCGTGCAAAAACCGCAGTCCTATATTATTATTATTATTATTATTGTTATTACTATTATTTTTATTATTATTATTATTATTATTTTTATTATTTCCATGCGATTCTATCTCGGATTCTCTATGCATGGCAGCATATTGTCACTGCTGGACAAGTTCGAAATTCAAACTGAAATCAAACGTAGAAGCTCGAATTTCCAACTCAGCGAGTATCGAATTCTGAGGGCGGTGTTGGGTTAGTCGAATTTCAAAGGGTTATTGAAACTACTTGAATGGCCACGTTTCCACACACAAATATTTAGAAAATGATTTTTAATTTTCCTTTTCAATTCTTCCAGTTTATACGATACTTTTACATTAATTTTTTTATTTTATTCAGAAACGTTATATTTCAAATACAAATAACCAGAGACATTATACAAATATCTTTCATATTTTTCCATAAAAAATTAACGTTTATGCAATTTAATTAATGTTTTAGCAATTTTTATAGTTTAAAATACAATCGATACAAAAATCCGTTCAGAACTTAAACCAAATAAAAATTCTGAAGACTTCATATGACGCTTTGTAAATTTTTTTTCAATAAATTTAAGAGTGTAGACCACTAATCGGGTCACATATTCATACATACATACATACACACATATACAAGTATTCAGCTTTATAAAGATTAACGCTTTTTATGAAAATCCTCGAGAGCTCGAGTTCATCATTCCATAATTTTCTTTTCTCCACAAAGTCCGTGTTTGCAGACGGGATTTTCATTTTTCCAGCAAAGGGAATTGATTCAATGCATTCCAAGCCAGTGTAAAAAGTTACATTGCAGTTAGGGATTTTAAGGAAAGAAAAATTACTGGATTTCTTAGGCTGGAAGTCTGAGCCGGACGACGGCAGTTTACGAGACGAGACCCAATTCTCAGAGTGGGTAATGAGCGCCATTGTGTGACTTTTCCTCTGAAGCACTGAAATCTTCTAGATCCGTTTCAGGATGCAGAATGGCAGTTGGTTCGCTGGAAAACGAAAACCCCGAGCATTAATGCGACGTTCTAGCAAGTAACGAGATAATAAAGCGACGAGCTCTGTAGCTTTTGCGGAAAAGTTTCGCTCAAGTCTTGCTTTTTCTTTTCTTTTTTTTTTTTATTTTCATCCCTTCACAAGTTTTTCTTCCTGGTGTTGCGCCTCCACAATGCGAAAATGGAATCCTTAAGATCACATTGTGCGCGAAGCACATTTTTTTTTTTAAATCGTCACTGTTAACTTTAAGTATTTGCAAGAACGTTTACAAAATTTACGTTCTTTTTCAACATTTTATAATTTATTATATTTTATTTATCTAATTTCTTGAAATCTATGTTAAACTTCGTGAAAATCTCGAAAAATTTTCAGAAACTTCTTGAGATTTTTTGAAATTCAATGATAACAATTCAAATTCCTTTTATATCCTTTAAAATCTATTGAAAGTATTAGAAATATCTTCAAATTCCATGAAACCGTTAAAAAATCGAGAAAAATTTTCAAACTCATAAATCTTCTGAAATCCTCGTTAAAATTCATGAAAATCTATTAAAATTCACAGAAAAATTCTTGAAATTTTATGGTAACATTTAAAATCTCTTTATATTTTTTATATCCCGTAAAAATATTACATAGAAATCTTATCAGAAAAATCTCTCGAAATCACTTACAATTATTAGAAATCTCATAAAATTCCTTAAAATTTCAGGATAATATTTCAAATTCCTTAAAACCTCATAAAACTCTTAAAAAACTTTTAAAATACCTTAAAATATCACGAAATATCCTAAAATCCCATACAATTCTACAAAATCGTTTCAATATCCTAAAAATCTCTTGCATTTCGTACAAATCACTTAAAACCCGTTAAAAATGCACATAAAAACCTTCAAAATCATAAATCTCTTGAAATTCCTGTTAAAATTCATGCAAATCTCTAAAAATTTCTAGCAACCTCTTGAAATTCCTTCACATTTAAAATTCCTTAAAATTATTAGATATCTTAAGGGATTTAGTGAGATTTTATTGGATTTTCAAGAATTTAATAGAATTTAACGATGTTTCATAAAATTTTGAGTAATTTTAGAGATTTAATGAGATTTCAATGGATTTTAAGTAAATTTAAGGGATTTCATTGGATTTTATGGGATTATAAAATAATTTAAAGAGTTTTGATGATATTTGTAAAATTTTAAGTAATTCGAGGAATTTTAAAAGATTTAAGGCATTTTAGGAAATTTCATATAATTTTAAGAGTTTTGACAATATTTTATTGAATTCCAAGTAATTTCAAAAAATTTTAAAAGATTTTAAGGCATTTTACGAAACTTTATTGGATTTCTAGATATTATAAGAAATTTTATGGAATTTTGAATAATTTAAAGAAATTTGAGAGATTTTTACGAAATTTAAAGGAATTTCACGAGATTTTAAAGGATTTTAAAGGGATTTCAAGATAGTGTATGGATTTTAAATAATTTTTAAGACTTTTAAGATATTCAAGGGATTTCATGGAATTCCATGGAATTTTGAATAGTTGTAAGGTAATATCAAGTGATTTTACGAACCATTTTAAATTCCTCAAAATATCACAAAAACCTTAAAAAACGCTTGAATTCGTCGAAATCTTTTTAAATTCTTTAAAAAGCCTTTAAAATCCTCATAATTTACAAATATTTAGAATCCCTTATAATTCTTTAAAATTTCGTAAAATTACATGAAATCCTTTAAAATTCCACAAAATTTTTTAAAAATCAGGAAAATCTCTTGAAAACCCTTAAAAAATGTACAGCTTTTTGAAAATCCTTAAAATTTGACGAAAACCTTCGAAATCATGAAGTACCTTACTTCGAAATCATGAAAGTACCTTGAAGTTCGATTGAAATCAGATCAAAGTCGTGAAAAATTCTAAAAATTCCCAGAAACTTTTTGAAATTCTTTAAAATTCTACGATAACATTTAAATCCTATTATCTCCCATGAAATCTTTAAAATTTCCATAAAATTCCCTTAAAATTCCTAGATTTTCAATGCATTTCGAGTTTAGACTCGTGACAAAATGATTATTAACGAAATCAATTTCAAAATTTCAAATTAAATTCATTTGTTGAATTTATGATTCGACAAGTATCGATTGTCGAAAATCACTATCGATACTTACACAACGAATCAGGAGTGCGGAATAGGTGTTACGATATTTCGACTTCGACTCTATCATCTTTTTAGAATAGAACTTCTTATCTGGTACTTAAACAAATTTTTAATTAATTTTTCAGATTTATCTTCTTATTCAATCGATTTTGGAGACTTCAGATAATTAATATAAGAAATCAATTTTTTGTTACAGCTACTTCCCCCTACAGAATGGATCAATTAGAACATGCGACGTCCATAAACTCGGAACTTGATGGAAATCCACCCCTGTGGGTGACACGCAAACGAAACGGGAAATACGAAGACATTTACATTAACAATGCGAAAATTCTGGCGAACCAGAGCAATATCGAGCTTTCGATAAAAAGTAATCAAGGCGAAATTAAACAGGTATGTATTTATAACTTTATTTTTTTCATAATATCATAATAATATCTCTTGTTTTAATATAAACTATATGTTGTTTTAATAAAAACAAAATAAAAACAAATGGTTTTTATAGAAACAAAAGAGAAACGTTAACGTTTATTAACGTTTCTCGTTTATTTTTATAAATTTTATCGCGAATTTGGAATAAATTCTGTTCTATTCGAATGAGGTCATTGATTTTTTTATTTATTCCTTATGATGATGATTCGTTATGCTGATGCGATAAATAAATATACCAGCAAATAAAATTAATGAAGCTACTCATGAATAAAAAATAATTTAATAACGAATTAAGTGATTAAAGAAAGAACGGATATGAATAAAATTCGTATTCGTAGATTATTCAAATAATAATTATATAATAATAATTATTATCCAATAATACTCAACTCTGCGTTTTTTTTTTTAGATTTGCCAATTCTTATCACTTTGATAAAGTGTTGTTATTATTTTGTTGGACTAGTTTTACATCAGCGGGCTCCATGTCGAAATTCCTTACACTTCCCGCTAACAATAAATCTAGTGTCACTTTCACACGACGCCGACGAAGGTAGGCTTGCGGCAAGCCTCTAACGAGCTTTTAATGAGCTTTACAAGCTCACTATGGCCGCAAGACCATTAGACTAATGAATATCGGTAACCTCGATGATGTCGAACAGAACAGACGAAGTGACGCGCTCGTCAAATGTTCTTCGATAAATGAGGCAGTATATAAAAGAAAAAATTGGCACTCTCCTCGTAGAAAATGATTGTCACTTTAAAATTTCCTTTTTATTAATGACTGATGAAATTTTATCCAAGCTAATCGATCTATTCCTGAATATTTTAATCACATTTGCTTCAGGATGATATAAATTTTAATTTTAAAACCAAAACTTTCATTCCCTTTTCCAACAAAAAATCCCCTCCCCTTTCCAACAAATATTTCTACCCCCTCTTCAAACTAAAGCCCCTCCCCGTTCAAACTAAAGCCTCTTCCTTTTACAACAAAAACTCCTTACCCTTTCAACCAAAACTTTCCTTTACAGTCAAAAATCGTCTCCCCTCTCCAAATAATCCCCTCCCCCTTTTCTACCAAAATCCCTCTCTTTTTGACTACATACCCCCCTCCCCTTTCAAACTAAAACCCCCACACAATTTCCAACCAAAATTCCACCTACTTCTAATTAAAACTCCTCCCCTTTTAAACAAAATTCCTCTTTCCTTTTTACTACATGCAATTATTCCCCTTTCCAACAAAAAACCCCCTCCCCCTTCCAACCAAAACTTCTACCCCTTCATCAAAATAAAGTCCCTCCCCTTTTCAACCCAAAACTCCTTCCCCTTTGGACCAAAACTTCCCTTTCCAGTAAAAAATCCACTCCCTTTTCCAACTAAATCCCCTCCCCCTTCTCTACAAAAATCCCTCTCTTTTTTACTACATACCCCCCTCCCATTTCCAACTGAAACTCCCCACCCGATTTTAAAACAAACCCCTCTCACATATTAAAATAAAACCCCCGTTCCCTTTTCAAGGATAGCATCCCTCCTATTTTTAACTAAACTCCTACCCCCTCTTCAAACCAAATACCCAGGCTTTTTAAGAAAATTCCTCTTCCTTTTTACTACATGTCCCCTTTCCCTTTTCAACCAAAACGCTTTTCATATGCCAACCAAAACTAATGTATCTTCAAACTAAAGCCCCTCCCCCTTTTTCGACCAAAATGCCTCTCTTTTTGACTATATGCCTCCTCCCCCTTCCAACCAAAACTTCCCTTCTCCTTTGAAGTCCAGAATTCTTTCCCATTTCAAACAAAAACTCCCGCACTCTTTCCAACCATAAATCCTCCTACTTATAACCAGAGCCCCTCCCCTTTTCATGAAAATTTCTCTTCCATTTTACTTCATATCCCCTTCCCATTTAAAAATAAAAGCCTCTTCATTTGCCAACCAAAACTAATCCCTCTTCAAACTATAGCCCCTCCCCCTTTTTGACCAAAATGCCTCGATTTTTTACAACATGCCCCCTCCCCTTCCCAGCAAAAACTTCTCTTCTTCCTTCATTCCACCTCCTCTTTGCCAATCAAAAACCTACCCCTTTCCAATTAAATGTTTTGGTTGGAAAGGGGAGGGGCCATGTAGTCGAAAAGAGTGGGATTATGTTAGAAAATGGGGAAGGGATTCAGTTGGAAAAGGGAGAGGATTTTTGGCTAGAAAGGAAAGTTTTGGTTGAAAGAGGAAGGAGTTTTGGTAGGAAAGAGGAGGGGGCGTGTAGTCGAAAAGAGAGGGATTATGGTAGAAAATGAAGAGGGGATTCAGTTGGAAAGGGGAGAGGAGTTTTGGCTAGAATGGAAAGTTTTGGTTGAAAGAGGAAGGAGTTTTGGTTGGAAAGGGGAGGGGCTTTAGTTTGAAGAGGGGGTAGAAATTTTGGTTAAAAAGGAGAGAGGGTTTTTTATTGGAAAGGGGAATAATAGCATGTAGTAAAAAAGAAGACAAATTTTGTTGAAAAGGGGAGGTGCTTTGGTTATAAGTAGGCGAAATTTTGGTTGGAAATTGTGTGGGAGTTTTAGTTTGAAAGGGGGGGGGGCATGTAGTAAAATGGAAGAGGATTTTGGTCTACAAAGGAGATGTCCAATCCAACCCCCTCCCCTATCCAAACAAAACTGCCCACTACTTTTTAATTAAATGCCCCCTGACCTTTCACAACTAAAATTCTGTTTGACCTTTGCAATAAAACGCTCCCTTCCCTTTCAAATTAAAACCCCCTTACAATTTCCAACTAAAACTCCTCTTCCCCCTTCAATGAACTCCCCCTTCGTGAAAAACCAAAACTTCTCTTCCACTCTAAAATTTCACTGGCTTTCGTAGTTAGAGCAACAGAATTTACGAGAAATTCGTCAATTTCAAGAAGAACGGTGTTACTTGGAAGAAACTTGTAAGATGTTTGCCTTATACTTCTACTACAGCGAATTTAAGCTCCCCGTTGATGTTAGAACGAATTCTCGTACATATGAGAATCCCCCCCCCCCCCCCCC
>UCOK01001524.1:0-11268 GCA_900474325.1 Synergus umbraculus | reverse complement strand
AACATAGAGCGCACTTTGCTTCCTGTAAGCAAATATGATTTGCTTCCTCATAGAGGAAGCATTAAGTATTCTTTACATCAGCATTAAATTTTGATTACTTGAGAAGTTATATTCAAAACATTCATTTTCAAAATTACAATAAACATAACTTCCTTATTTTTTAATGAAATCCATTAATCATATAGGTCAATCGATTCGTCTCGATGAAAGGAATATTCATTTCCCTTACACCAGCTTTAAATTTTCAATATTTGAGAAGTTATAGTGGAAAAATGAATTTTACGAAAATTATAAAAGTACATAAAACTTTTAAAATTAAATATTTTGCGAAACCCTTAAAAGAAATTCAACTAGGTATATAGTTTAATAACTATGCAAAATTTCATCAATTTATCTCTACGCGTTTTCAAGAAATTGTAGGATCGTGACATACACACACACACACACACACACACACACACACATAAATCCGGAAAATTTTTCAGGACATCGTACTAGATATATTGCCCTTGAAATATGTTCAAAAAAACCTTTTTTAGGAAACTGGATTTTGTCACCACTACAAAGCTTCCTCTATGAGGAAGCAATATTTAAAAAGAAGATAAATGTAGTTAGTTACTAATTCATCTAGTACGTTATACTTGCATATTGAATTGGTAAACTTTTACTAATTAGTAGTAAGCAAATCGGTGCTATATGAATTAGTAGAAAACTACTATACCAAATAGTAGTTTTCTACTAATTCAGATTTAGAGAGTAGTTTAGTCAGCGCAACCATTAAATTGCTTAGCTTATCTATTTTTCTGGTTGCTCCAACCAAACTATGGTTGTGCTGACCATACTATGGTTCACCAACCATAGCGATATGGTTGCCCCACATTTTTCAATATTCTATGGTTGGACCAACTATAGCTTTCTCTCCGTATACTTTATTTTTCCAATCTCTCCTGAAATTCTTGAAATTCTTGCTATTTTTTTTTACAACCTGCACCGCTTTTGGGAGAGGTAGAAACGGGTCGGTCCTCACCTTGCCCATTTATCGGCCTCCGCATGCCTCCTGTGGGTCGTGGGAGTCCCAGCTTGGAACGTATTGGAAATTGCGCCAAAGGACCGCAGGGACCACACGTGCGCGGCAATTGGTTCCGTTGCTATAGTAACTTACCTAGCACTACCAACATTTCCTTTCACGCATGCGTGCAACCACCACACATTCTCTTTTCCGGGGATTCCCGAGACTTCGCGATCGCTTCCGAGTTCTCCGAGGGTTGCATGCCTCATGGTAGGGAGCCGCCTCCCTTTCAGCTTGAACACGAATTGAGGGGAATTCACTGAACCCTGGAGGGGAGAAGTCCCGTGTCGACTCGACTATTCCACGATTCCACGGTCCCCGACGCTTGACTCGCTCGCTGCTACAGAGAGTACCAAAAGCAGGCTAAAAGGAAACAGCTTGCCGAACGCCGTGGTGCGCGTGTCGTGTCGTGCGTGTCGGCGTCCTAACTCGGCCATTAACACGAGTGACGCTCTTTCTTGGATTTTTCATTGATCAGTTTTCTTTGATAAACGAACAGTAAACTACCCTAAAAAGTAGTTTTCAAATCTCCCGCCGGTTATCGGGAGCTAGAACCATCCCTGATGCAATCGCGAAACGCGAGTTCAGTGAGAGAAACGAATTTTTAGACTAGGACAACAGGTGCGCGAGTGTGGAGAGTGAGAAATTGTTTTAAAAAAGCTGCAAGAGTGAAAAAAAACAATCATGTTTGACGTATTCGGTTCGGTGAAGGGACTCTTGAAGCTCGATGCAGTCTGCATAGACAACAATGTCTTCAGACTGCACTACAAAGCGACAGTGATCATCCTAATAGCATTTTCCCTGCTGGTAACATCACGCCAGTATATCGGGGATCCAATTGACTGTATTGTGGATGAAATTCCACTTCATGTTATGGACACATACTGCTGGATTTATTCCACCTTCACCATCCCCCAGCGAACTGGGATCGTGGGACGAGATGTTGTGCATCCTGGTGTAGCCTCGCCCACCAATGATGAAGATGAAGAGATTAAGTACCACAAGTACTATCAGTGGGTTTGCTTCACTTTATTCTTCCAAGCAATCTTATTCTACGTGCCAAGATATCTGTGGAAGACCTGGGAAGGTGGAAGAATAAAGATGCTTGTCCTGGACCTCAATTGTCCTGTGGTTAGTGAAGATTGTAAGGTCGAACGTCGAAAGCTTTTGGTAGATTACTTTGCTTCCAATTGGCATACACAAAATTTCTACGCTTTTCGGTTCTTCCTTTGTGAGGTTCTCAACTTCATCAACGTCGTGGGTCAGATTTACTTCGTGGACTTCTTCCTTGATGGCGAATTTACCACCTACGGATCAGATGTGCTCAAGTTTACAGAGATGGAACCTGAGATGAGGATTGATCCAATGTCCCGAGTCTTTCCAAAAGTGACTAAATGCACATTCCACAAATACGGAGCTTCTGGAACGGTGCAGAAATTCGACGGACTCTGCGTCTTACCCCTGAATATCGTGAATGAGAAGATTTACGTATTCTTGTGGTTCTGGTTCATCTTCCTAGCCGTCTTGAGTGGTTTGAGCCTTGCCTACAGAGCAGCAGTTGTTGCTGGACCAAAATTGCGTCTTATACTTCTTAGGGCGAGATCCCGACTTTCTCCTCAAGATCAAATTCAAGTCATCGCAGAGAAGTGCCAAATTGGTGATTGGTTCATCCTCTATCAGCTGGGGAAGAACATCGATCCCTTGATCTACAAACAACTTGTTACGGATATTGCCGTAAGACTCCAAGGAAAAGAAGGTCTAGCGGATGTCTAAGTCTAAGAAAGGTTTAGAAAATCTAATAAAGATTTTTGTAATGTTTTATTGGCAGATCCTCCAGTTTTGTTAAAATGCAAGGAAAGGGGGGGGGGGGAGGAAAATGGAACCGGCACCATCAGCTGATTTGTGATATCACCATCTTATCCCTATCTAGATCGTACCAATTACATCATTAGATTTCAATTTTAGGCTTTATTTCCTTTCTAGAGTTTGCGCAGCTGTTGGGAACAGCTGGAACCAACCTTCAAGGACAAAGGACCCCTTGCATGGGGATGTGCTTTTCAAGTTTCCGGACTTACGTTCCCTTTTTTTGCTGTTTAGAATCATCAGCTCAAAAATTTAAACTGGACAATTCACTTGATCTGTGAATTTTTTAAAAATTATTTTGTTAAATGAGCACATCCCCTTTAATTGTTGGGGAAGTTTCTTTTGTTCTTTTCGTTGGTGTAACAACCGGCAGGTGGCGATCGAATATCGAAAGATTCCTCTCGATCGGCATCGGTCGTCTCTTTTTTTCGAGACCCGGTTCCAGATCCGCCCATCCTCTTTTGTATTCCCCCCTTGCATACTCATGCGTTCGTCCGTTCATCGATTATTCGTGCTCATCCATCCATCCAAATATGATCCATGCAGACCATGCATGCGTCCATTTTGCGAATTACATTTCGATTTTTACTTTATTTTCTCCTTCGATGGACGTGGGAGGAACTGCCCAGACTCTTGGGTCATGGACCAAGGCTTCGTAGACTTGTGTGATAAAAGCGGGGGACGGCGTCCCTTTTGCCACTTTTGACTTTTTTTCTTCTTGTTCGCGTCCCCCCCACCCACGGGCAAGTTTTCGAATTCGAACGGAAGAAATCAACTTTTGGATTAGATCCGATTGGAAAATAAGAGCAGAGAAACTTTAATTAAGGGCTTCGAATTAAGGGCGTTGAGTTTAAATCTCAATATTCGATTCCCTTATATTATAAGTAAATATTTTTTCGCTCTATATTGGCACTCATTTTCTAAATAGAGTTATGCGTACAGAGCGAAAAAATATCTAATTTTGATATTTATTAAATAAAATTGAACATAACACCCTTAAAAATATTTTTTGCGTCAATTGATCAAGCCAGAAAAAAAAGAATCTACAATTACATAACTTTGTGAACCGAAACTAAGCGAGAAACAATTAGAATTAATTCTTTTGTTTTGATTTTTACTTATTTCAAAGTATCTTCTTTTCGATTTGTCGATGAATTTTATGTTTGGTATAATTAAAATGAATGAAAGGTTAATAGGCCTCGTTGACTGGATCCTTGAGGCGACATTTATGACTGGCACTACTATTTTTATCCTGAAAGGATCCCATTTTGCAATTTTTAATTGTGGGAATGCGCCCGAGGGAAAAAGCAATTGTGTAAGGTCTTGAGAAGAACCTGATCCCGTAATTAAAAATAGTAATACAGACACCCCGCGAAGTTTGACGTTTTAAACGAAATACTTTCGAGGAATTAAAACAAAGCATGTAAAAGAAAAAAAGGCAACGAAATCCACAAGAACAATCTCGGATTGCCCTTTTTTCGCAGAACAAGGGACGAGATTTGACGCCGTCCTCCCAGTAGCGTAACTTCTCTGTCCTACCAGTTTTTTTCGCTATTGCAATTAGACTCTAGGTCATAGAAAAAATATAAATATTATACATATATATTATTTTATATAGTTAGATAAAGAGAGAAAGAGCAAGAGCGAGAGAAAAAGAGTGAAAAGTGTGTAGATATTTGATATAGATATATTTTGTATATCAATCATTGTAAACAAAGTATTTTCTTCCATTCCGCACAAAAAGGGTCCAATATTGATTAATTTTGTGCATATATGCCGTACTACCGCACAATTTTTGTATACATTTTAAGTCACCCGATTTGATACACAGAAAATCTGTAGTGATAAAAAATAAAGTAAGGAACTTTTATTTTTTGTTATAGAAAATCTACGGAAATTGATCTATTCGAAGAAGGTGGCTCTTTTTGTTAATGAATTAAAGTTAATATTATATAAGTAGCAATACGGTTTATATTTCACATATCGATAATATCGATGGTTCTTTTCCCGAAAAGAGTGGGAGGAATTTGAGCTTCCTAGTTATAGTTTAAGTTATTATCCTCCCATGAGAAAAATCTTCTTCAAGCAAATAATAATCCTAAAATTTATACAAATTTTTAGTATTTTTTGTATCACAAATTGTTTTTGCTATAAGAAGATTTTTTGAGGATTGTTAACCCCTTTTTCTTTACTTCTCGATTCAGTCGTTTTCCATCGTCTTTCATTTGTTAGCCATCACACTGCAACGTCTTTTTAAATACTCAATATCATTTAAAGAAAAAAAAAAAAGAAAAAACAGCGTTTTATAAATTCAAGAAGGGGTTAATTTTTGATTTTTTTTTGCTATAGAAAATAGATGAAGCGAACTGGGAGACAATAAAAGTACATTAGTGATAAAGTACATTTTTATATAAACAATTAATGAGAGAATCATTAAATAAATTTATGAATAGACGATTATATCTTTCCCTGAGAATCGATGCTCAAAGTAAGACTGCCAATTTGAACGCTACTCGCGGTTTTTTGTAACTTTTTAAGAAGCTGGGTAACGTCGATAGAGTTAAGATTTTTTTCTCAATTCTTTTTGCACATTCCAGAAACTCTCGAACCAACGAGACGCATAATAAATTTCTTCCACACTCGTTGACCCTGAGGATCAAAAAAAGGGTCCCACAAAAAATCAAGACTCGTTTTCGCTCACACGCTTCGCGAAAACTTTTTGGAGGGACGCATAAAGACTCTCAAATTTCTACTTTTACAAATTTTTATGTTACTGAATTTTTGGAAATAAAAATATGTTTAATCTATTGACGTTACTTTTGAGCTTTTTTAATTTCGTTTTGCGAAACGCACCCATGACCTGTAAAACAGGAGAAAAAGCAGGAGTGGTACATAAATAAGTCTTTAGCTGTAATTGTATCTTTTTTAAGCGAACGGAAAAGTGCCTGTTACGAGTCGATTTGCAATATTCTTCGCAATCTGCAGTGAATCATAATAATTGTTTAACTTGAATGAACGTCTTCTGGAGTTTCCAAATTAAATATGATTCAATTTTTCGGAAAGGATTGTCAATTTCACAAAACTGAAATTAATGTGAAAACTGTAAGATATGCCTTTTATATGCCTTTTTAATTTCTTGTAAATCACATGAGAGATTAGGGTTGCTTTAACTGAAAGATAAGATCTTTGCAGATTGCGGCGATCAAAAGCGACAATGTGTTAAGTGGGAAGTGATAGAGGATGACAATGCGACTATTTTTGTAACATTTGTAATAATTGAATTACGGTCGGAATCAAAACGACGTGACTGTAAGAGAAAGAAAATTATAAGAGTGTTTTAAAAAAAAAGACTTTGTACTCTATTTTGTTCATTGGCGAAAGAATTAACTCGCATTTTCCAGAATAATAAGAATAAAAGAGAATATGATATCAGAATACATATAAAAATCCGTATAAAAAATTCCTTTCCTTTTACTCAATGTGTGCGAGCTCGCGCACAAATCAGGCAAAATTGTGTCGCTTTATTAAACAAATGTATAAATGTTTGTTTCACAAATATTAGCCTGGAGTTAGGCCGCATTAAGCGAAAGGAGGAAACCGAGATAAAATTTAGTGATTTTCACCAGCTGGGAAATTCAGAAATGTGCGCAATTATTCTTCCAAGTTTTTAAAGTTAAAAACTAGTGAAAATGAAAAGGCTGAATAAAAAATTTTTCTAAGAGGTTTATAACTTATTGAAATCTATTGTATTTGCAATAAATGGGACCAAATTAAGCGTTGATAGTAAAATAGAAATGTTTTTCGACTGGTAAGAGACAAATCGATAGATTACAACACGAGAGAAAATGTTGCAACGATTTTTGCGCTAGTTACATAATTTGATGTAAGGGTTATCGCTTTGCGCAAAACATGTTTGACGTGAAGTTACTGAAGTTGTATTGTATGTATTTGAAATTAACATCGACGCGGATGTTATTTTTTTAGAGATGAGAATTACTGCTTGACCTTCTTGCTTTTGTCAGTTTCGACGAACGTTTAGTTACAATTTACGATTTATGACTTTATGCACATTCCGTCGAGTAATTGGTTATGAAGAGTATGATTGTGCAAAGAATTCAAGGGAATATGAGAAAGAGTGAGAATTACAGAAATAAAGAAAGGAAATTTGGATGAACGAATGTTATTACAATAAAGAACAGTTTCAAGAGATTTATCCGTATTTTTTTCTTTTCTTACCCTCAGTCCCAGTTTTTGTTTAATATTTACTTTAATGATTAAAAGTTTCGCAATTATCGACTCAATAAAAAAATTCTCAAATTCACTCTTGTGTATATACTTTTTTAAAGCATCGTAATTACTAATCTCAGTATATAGCAAAATAGAGTAGATCTCAGGTTGTAAAGCAAAAAATCTTACCGTATTTTCAGCCAGCTGCAGAACTGATTAATCACCTGCGAGCAGTATTTCCATTTTAAGGTAGGTAGACGTGTTCTTTGCCTTTAGAGGAAAATCCGATTCCCAGCATTTCGATTCCAGCTCTGAAAAAGAGTAGAAAAAGAATTTTAATTTTCTCTTCATCTGGAAGATACACATGGTTTGTTTTCAACTTTTAATGAGGTAATCAGGTAACAGAATAATTAGACGGCTTTGACTTCAGTCAACTCATTATTTTGAATTAGATGTCTTAACTTAATTGCTTTCTTTGATCACAAAATGACAATTTTTTACCCTTTATTGAAATTTAAAAAAAAATTGACAAAAAAATTCAGTTATCTGAAAGGTATTTCTGTTTCACCCAGAGAAAAAGTTTGTTTAGATCAAATAAACGTATATTTGTCTCAGAGCTATCTAAAAAATATCTTTGAATTAAATAAAATTTATTTGATTCAAAGATATTTTTTCTTTGATTTTTATTATTCAAAAAAATTTTCTTTTTAATTCAAAGAAAAAATATCTTTGAATCAAATAAATTTTATTTAATTCAAATATATTTTTTTTTTATTTAAACAAACTTTTTCTCAATTCTTGTTCAAATTTATTTGATTCAAAGATATTTTTTCTTTGATTTTTTTCATTCAAAAAAATGTTCTTTTTAATTCAAAGAAAAATATCTGAATCAAATAAATTTTATTTAATTCAAATATATTTTTTAGTTGACTCTGAGGTAAATATACGTTTATTTGATTTAAACAAACTTTTTCTCTGGGTGTTATTTAGTATCGAAAAATCTATATGGTCACAGCCAAATATTTTTATCTTATACGAATATTATCACAGGGTGTCCACTCAAATTCTGAAAAAAATCCCTGATATTCAAAGTCTTTCTTGGTAAATACTAAATATAATCTCTGTTAATTCCAGGTTTTTCAGGTGAAATTCTGTATCAAAATAGAATCTTTACATTGATAAAAAAACCGGTGTTTTCACAACTGTTAATATTGTAGTATAAATCATGCATGCGTATTAATTAAATTACGGATTAAACATGAAATGTTAATCATGTAAATAATCATTATATATCATATATCATATTATATAATTATGCAGAAAATACCTGTCTATAATTTCGTATACAATTAACAGTCAATGAAAATACTATGGAAATATACACATTATAAATTTCGCTAAAAGTGTAAGAAATCTATTTTCGAAATATGTATACGCGAGATGTGGTAATAAATAATTACTTTCTGATAAAAGAAGAGACGTTGGTACCAAAGGTCAAAAGGGTATAAATGGCCTTTTCCCCTTGATAAAAAGAGCAGAGCCAAGTGCAATGTTCTTTTTATAGCCTTCGGTAGTTCTAATTTCCGACACGATAGTTATGAAAATTACTACTAGCTATGGGATTAAAAGTGGCGCGACCTTCAATTGATTTCAGCGTAATCACTATAACGACGGGGGCCCGGGCATACGTCAAATTATTACGTTATAAGTGCCGGGCATCACATCTCTTCTTGAAACACGTGTTAGTATGCACCATATGTACTTCTGTACATATGCTATATATATATATAAGTGTGCATACATATTTGACATGCGAAGCGCGTTGCTTGTTAAAAGCTATCGGGGGTTGATGAATTCCAATTATACAGTTCACCAATTGCTGCAACAAGCATGCACATGTGTATGACCTTATAATGTTCGATAACATATGGTAATTTTATAAAACTCCCCAAAAGGAATGGTTATTAATTTCAATAAAAGCAGAGCCTAAAAAAATAAACCTATTGCTTACTCTTCAAGATATATCCAATGATATTAATTTCCTGAATTTTCAGAATCGACCAGATAACCGAATATAAAGTTACTTTTCTTATCTCTAGCCTCGTGTTTGGAAAAATGACGAAAAAATAGGTCATTTGTAGTTTTGAGCCGACTTTATCAATTTATCAGTCTCGCTTACTGTCAACTTGACACAATAAAATGCCGACCTTCGTTAAGCCTAATCTCAAACACGATAAACAAAATATTTCAATTTCATCGCTCAGATTCTGTAACATTTTGTACTGACAATCGCAAATTAGATTCAAAAATTTATACTAACGATTTTCTGCAAGACTTGTCAGCTCGCTTGTCAGTAAACTTTCTCTTACTTTCGTTATAATTAATATTCTGAGACTTATTTCTCTTTTAACTTGTTTCCCTCTTTCTAAAACTGAATCAGTAAAATTCCACTGATTTTCAGTGACTCTTTTCTCACGATTTTAATCAGTGAAAATTCACTGAGAATCAGTCAAAACTCACTGAAATTTTTAGTCATCTTCACTAAACTACTCAGAATTTCAGTGACTTTTCAATGATTTCCAGTAGATTTTTCACTGATTAAAATCGTGAGAAAAGAGTCACTGCAAATCAGTGCACAGAAAAAACAAGGACTGAAAGTGTTTATTTCAGTTTTTAGGCTGAATTTCAGTCTTAAGTCAGTTTTAAGTCTTGTTTTAAGACTAAGAAGTTTTGTTTTTAGATTTCTTACACTGAGAAAAAGCAACAAAAATTGTTTGGTTGTGCCAACCAAATCTTGGTTCTTTCAACAAACTTTTTGTTGAACCAAGAAAATTCATTTAAACCAACAAAATCTCAGTTTTGGTTGAATTAACAAAACTTTGGTTGGTTCAACGAAAATTTGGTTGACAACCAAAAATCTTTGTTGCTTCTATAGCAACAAAATTTGTTGTTGTCCGGACCAAACATTTTTCTCAGTGTATATAAACTTTACAGGGAAGTCAGGGAAATGAGAGTAGTTGTCAGAGAAAATAGAAATTGATATTTATGCTGTGTTATTTTTGTCGTATTGCATATATAAATTTTATA
The DNA here is from genome assembly GCA_900474325.1 of Synergus umbraculus. Classification (NCBI taxonomy): domain Eukaryota; kingdom Metazoa; phylum Arthropoda; class Insecta; order Hymenoptera; family Cynipidae; genus Synergus; species Synergus umbraculus. The sequence continues at coordinate 1,022 of UCOK01001524.1, read as the reverse complement.
TTTTATTTAACAGATTTTAGAAACTTTCCAAGGATTTCAAATTCTTTGAAATTCTTTGGGTTTCTAATGATTTCAAGATATTTTCAATAATTTTAAAAGATTTTAGGAGGTTTCTAGAAATTTAAAGGGATTACAAATGGTTTGTATAATATTTAAAAGATTTTGTGGAATTTTACGAAATTTTAAGAGATTTCTACGTATTTCAAAGGATTTAAAAGTTTTTCATGGAATTATAAAGGATTTTAAGAAACTTGGAAGAGCTTTAAAAAATTTAAAGGGATTATAAATATTCTCATGAAATTTTAAAGGATTTTAAAAGGCTTTCAAGAATTTTAAGAAATTTTGATTTTTTTAAAGTGATTTTAAGGGATTTGATTGAAATTTTAAAGAACCTCACCAGATTTTTATGATTTATGAAAGATTTTGTAAAATTTTATGGAATGTCAAGAGGTTTTCAAGAATTTTAAGAGATCTTTACGTGTTTTTAGAGATTTTAAAGTTTTTCGTGGAATTCGTAAAAATTTAAAGAAATTTTGACATTTTTAAAATGTTTCTAAGAAATTTAAATATTCCTTGTGGAATTGAAAAAAATTTCAAAAATTATTTTTGATTTTTAAAGGATTTTGTGAGGTTTTTGTTTCCAAGAATTTTTATTTACAAATTTTAATGTATTTTAATTTGAAGTGATTTCGTGGAATTTTAAGATGTTTTTATGATTTTAGAAACATTCCAAGGATTTCAAAGGGTTATAAAGAATTTCCAGGCATTCTTTGAAATTCTTTGGGTTTCTAATGATTACAAGAAATTTTCAATAATTTTAAAAGGTTTTAGGAGGTTTCTAGAAATTTAAAGGGATTACAAATGGTTTGTATAATATTTAAAAGATTTTGTGGAATTTTACAAAATTTTAAGAGATTTTTACGTATTTCAAAGGATTTAAAAGTTTTTCATGGAATTATAAAGGATTTTAAGAAACTTGGAAGAGTTTTCAAAAATTTAAAGGGATTATAAATATTCTCATG
>UCOK01001505.1:0-10305 GCA_900474325.1 Synergus umbraculus | reverse complement strand
AACTTCATCTGCCGTCTGCTAGTTGCATAAAACTCCACATTTCCCATATTTTCTACTTCACAGAGTTTATTTTATTCAATAAAAATGTCTAAAAACTTGAAGCAGTATACAAATTTTTAGTTAAACTTCATTTTTTTCGAAAATACAATTTCTATTATTCATAATTTAACTTTTACCGCTTTGGTAAATATTTTCCGGTCATGACCGGTAAATTTTCAGTATTACTCGGTAATACCAATCACAAGCCATCACTAACTCCAATCCCACTTGATAACCACTGCGCAGACTTTGCGTTCGTCATCTAATTGATTTCTATTCGCGCGCAATTTAAAATGCTAAAAAATATTATATTATACGCAATACGCATGCGCAATTGATGTGACTATAGAGATAACAGATAAAGAAGTTGCAAAAATTTCTTGACATTCGGGAGACTCGAGTGTACGTGTTAAGATAAATGCACCAGTAATCGTCACCTTAAGCAAAATGAAAGATTTCAAATGCTTATAATACCATGTTAAACACGCTTGTGATTTTTCTAAATTATTGAAGTGATCAGACTATAGTTGAAAAAATATAATTTGGTTTGCTTAATATGATATTTAATTAATTGTAATTTATATTCACGATTAAAATTCAAATAATACATATGCTTTAGTTATCGTGAGATTAAAAAGAACTCGTAAATAAACAGCTTTTTTAGTAATCGAATCGTTAATTCGTTAACAGAATATTTAAACTTGTTAAAAAAATCATATTTTTTCATATGGAGGCAACAAGAATATTTATTTTGTGGAAAATATTTCGCCATCAGTGACGATTACTGGTACATTTACCTTAAATAAGCATATACGCAGTGTGTTCTGCGCAACAAACTTGTTTATCCCCGCCGCCGACTACGTTTTCTGGCCCACCCCTCCAGCGGAGTTGAGTGTCCTTATTAGAGTGTTCTTGCTTGGGCTCCATCCATATTGATCCATATATTCTTACATCATGGTTCTGGCTGCCGCATATCGGTCCCGGTCTCAGGGTGCACCGTCTACGATTAGGATAAGAAAAAAAATTATTCGATAAAATAAAAATCTAAAAAAAATTGCATTACACTCATCTCCCGATCGAGGGCCCCGCTTGGGGGTCGAGTGCCCTCGATCGGATGGGATTAAAATAGCTCGAACGAGCACTTTGACGTCACCACTCAGGGCCGGTGTATGTAGACTTTAAAATTATGTAATTCCTTTACGACGCAGGCTACGGAGTACGGCGCTGACATCAAGGTCACTTCGAGCGCCGGCACTTCAGTGTTGGCTGTCGAGGGACGCTCGGAGGGGGGGGGGGGACGTAGAATCAGCCAAGCGTGAAAAGTGCCCTCGATCGAGAGATGAGTGTATATTCTATTTCGTCATACTGACATTTGTTTTAGAACAGTGATGTCCAAGCTTGAGTAAATGAGTAGTTTGCCATCCCTCTCTCCTAACACCTTTGATGGTTGGTTTCTCCTCCGGTGCCGGGCGGCCCAGACCAAGCTTTAATAAAATTTTCGAATTTTAATTTTTGACCAGCCACTAAAGATGTTAGGAAAGGGGGAAGACAAACTACTCATTTACTCACGCTTGGACATCACTGTTTTAGAAGAATATACTTATAAGTTATGAAAAAAAGGAACGAAATAAAGCATTGTTTTCCAAGAAGTATAGTTTAAAAACTAATTTGTAATTATAAAAATACTATCAGTGAAAAAAAAAACAGTAAATTTACGTGTTCTTTTGCCCGCGTGGAAAAATTTTGGGGCAGACTCAAGTCCAATTGGGGCCGAATCTAGTCCGTCTAGTCTAGACGGTTTAATGGGGTTCCCGTACTGGTGCTATTTAGATTTCCAGAATTAAAAAATTTTCTAAGTGTTAAAAACAAATTTTTTGGTACACTCTGAAAATATTTAAAAAGACAAATAATGAACAATAAACTTTATAAAAAAAACTTTTTTTTTCACTTTGTTAGACGTTCTATGTGTTGCGGGCCATTTTAGCCTTGCGTATTTTCAAAATATCAAATTTTCTAAGCATCTATTTTTTGACTAGGTATGAAATGTTTAAAACTATTGTTTAAAAAATATAGCAGTAGTGCAAATTGGTTATTTATAGTTAAAAAATTAGTTAAAAGAAAGGTTAGTTAGTTTAAAAATTTTCAAAAGATTTGTGTTTTTTCTACATTTTGTACATATTTCAATAACGTTTTGCACCTTCATTCAACAAAAAAGAGCAATTTTCATTTTAAGTTGCATAGGAATTATAGGATTAGTTGACAAATGAAAAAAACAAAACTATTTTGTATCTTCATGCGTTCAATAAATAATACATATTGTTATCAACGCTTAATAAGAAATTAACAGCAAAATTCATTTTCATTTAAAATGCACAAACATAAAAAATTGTTGTTGATTATACAAAATAAGTTGAAATATGTATTACGCAAATATACCCGTATACGTCTTCACGCAGCAATATTTTCGTTAATCTTTCAGTATAGGAAAAAAATTTAGTAATAATGGGAACAAAATAATTTTGTTGAACCGTTTTTGTGGTCGAAACCAAATTTTTGTTGCTAAAACGATATTATTTTCCTGTCTCAACAAATTGTTTTATTATGCAAGCAAAGAAATTACTGGAAATAAATTTTACAACATGAATGTTTAAAAAAAATTTCAAAAGAGGTGAGAAATCATTGTGCTCGGACTAAAAAATTTTATATGCCCATCTGGCTGTTCAATTTAATATTTGTGTATGCTCGGATTGAGTATACCTTGGAAAAAATGTGAGACCACTATCTCGAGAGCTTAGGCTAATGGTTAGGCAGCTGGACTCGCGTCCCGTAGGTCCTACGTTCGATTCCCCCCGTGTTTGCGTGCGAAATTTTATTTGTTATATATGCGTTAAAATTTACAAATATTAATTATTTATAAGTATATCTATGATATATTGACGAATAAACCATGTTCTTAATTAATAATAGTTTTTTAAGACATTTTTTCAATTTTTTTTAACTTTAACATCCAATTAGCTGGTCTAGTCTAGTCCTAAGCAGTGTAAAAAAGTTACAGTTCTATTTAGCACCACATTAGTCCGTCTAATTAGCACCATATTAGTAATTAGACGGTCTAATTTAAGCCCGAATAGTTCCCCAAAATTTTTCCACACGGGTAGGATAATTTTTTAGACCATTCCTTCAATTTACAAACATCGGGGTCAGTACTCGTAATACTGTAGGATAGGTGTTACAGCCTATGCTATCCTTGAAAAAAAATCAATGAACATATCACATACGTGGTAAAACTGAATTATTTACTTCGGCCACGTATCCTAACCAATAGATCGATCTCAGCAATTTGCAAATACTGCTCCGCAGTGACACGTTTTCATTATTACAGAAACAATCTGAAAGTGCAACCGGCGAGAAATGTTTTCAAAAAATTCGAGTTTTATAAATGTTTCTAATTCGTTGCTATTAATTATTTAAAACTTTAAGTTTATAAAGTCGGAAAATAAAAAAAATGCCACCACGCGAAGATTCTAAAAGGGCAGTTTTAGAATTAGAAAAAAACTTGGTCTTTGCCTCTTTTGTTTATTCAATTTTCGGGATTGGAGATATTAACTACCGAGGCGTGAATTATCTAAAATTAACTCTTTTATTGCGTTTTTTTCAAGTTATAGTGTTTTTTCTCAATTTCACATTTGAATTTCGCGCCTATAAAGACAACACAAGCAATCCCATCTCTCGATTAGTAACCTTCATATTCACATGGGCGGATTTGATGAAATTGATTTGTATTTGGTTTCGAAGTGTTTTTCAACCCAACGCGGTGAAAAATTTAATCCAAGATATTGTGAAAATGGAGAAAAGTATCCGAGAGTTTAGCAGTGGCAAAAAAAAACGCAGCATTTGGCTTTATAGGTATATAGATATATGAATGGATATTATTACAAACGTAATTTTTTTTCGTTTTGAAGAACAGTACCGAGAAGGTGACATTGAAAGAGAATTTTACGAGAATTTTCAACTTTTTTATACACCATTTTAGCATTTTATCTTCAATACTTTTGGAATGATTAAAATTTTTTTTGGGTCGTTTCGAATTCTTTTAACACTTTAGTTTGATTGATGAAATACTTTGAATTAATTTATTTAAATTTGATTTTAAATATTTGGATTTTTTCAAATTATTTCGAAGACATGGGATTTCTTTAATTTTTCTGATTCCGTTTTATTCATTTGGTGGAATTCTTTTGAATTGTTTTGAATCTTTTTTCGATTCTTTTGGATCAGTTAAATTTAAAAAAAAATTTTGGAATTGACCAAATTTTGAAAATTTGAATTTAATGAAAAAAACCATCAAAACCCCATAAAATCATGGTTTTTTGCGATTATCTGAGCTAATATGAAAAATTAAAAAAAATATTTTCAACAAAAGTTGTAGATCTCATTGAAATACACATTTTTTGTTTCAAACATTTTTTTCTGCGAGTGATAGTTTTCGAGAAAATCAATGATACAAAGATTACAATCATATCTCCATTCGTTTTGGTTTGGTACCTATACTTACACTTCTCACCCGTTACAATTCCCTTTTCCATTCCCTTTTGCCATATCCCTTTGTCATTTCTCTTTGCCATTCCATTCACCGAGGCGTGAATTATCTAAAATTAACTCTTTTATTGCGTTTTTTTCAAGTTATAGTGTTTTTTTCTCAATTTCACATTTGAATTTCGCGCCTATAAAGACAACACAATCAATCCCATCTCTCGATTAGTAACCTTCATATTCACATGGGCGGATTTGTCATTTCCCTTTACCATTCCCTTTGCCATATCTATTTGTCATTTCTCTTTCTTATTCCCTTTACATTCCCTTTGTTATTCCTTTAGCCACTCCCTTTACCATTCCTTTTGTCACTTTCCTTTGCCATTCCCTTTGCCATTACCCTTTACCATTACATTTTCAATTTCCATTTACCATTCCCTTTGACATTCCCTTTGCCACTTCCCTTTGCCATTCCTTTTATCATTCCGTTTTCCATTTCCCTTTACCATCAGCGCATCAAAATACATAAGTATACGAAGTTTCAAGAAAATCAAGTATAACTACTATTCGGAACTATATCCGTCTTTTCAATTTAAATGCATTGTTAAAAATGTTTTCAAATTCTTTTAAATCCACCTTAATTTTTTTTTAATTTACGATTAATTCTTTTCAATTTATTAGAATTCGCCTTGAAAACATTTAAACCCCTTTGAATCCATTTCTAGTACTTTTATTTATTCTTTTTTCAATTTGATTGAATTATTTCGTTTTTCTATTCTTGCGTCAAATTCTTTTGAATCAACCTTGAATACTTTGAAATTCTTTTGATTTCTTTTGAATTTCTTTCAATTCTATTGCAATGCTAAATACAAATTTAATTCTTCTGAAATAATTTTTCAAACAATTTTTTATAAATTCGAGATTTTTTTTAGAATCTTTTAAATTTTATTGAATTCTTTGGATTTTGCTTCCTCATAGAGGAAGCTTTGTAGTGGTAACAAAATCCAGTTTCCTAACAAGGGTTTTTTAAACATATTTGAAGGGCAATATATCTAATATGATGATCTAAAAAAATGTGCGGATGTATGATGAAATTTTGTATAGTTTTTCCACTATATACCTACTTGAATTTCTTATAAGGGTTTAACAAAATATTTAATTTTAAAAGTTTTATGTACTTTTATAATTCTCGTAAAATTCATTTTTCCACTATAATTTCTCAAATATTGAAAATTGAAAGCTAATGTAAGGAAAATTAAGATTCCTTATGTCCAGGCGAATCGATTGACCGGTAAGATAAATTCATTTCATTGAAAAATAAGAAAGTTATGCTTTATTGTAATTTTCGAAAATTAATTTTTTAAATATAACTTCTCAAATAATAAAAATTTAATGCTGATGAAAGGAATACTTAATGCTTCCTCTATGAGGAAGTAAATCATATTTGCTTAGAGGAAGCAAAGTGCTCTCTGAATGAGTACAAAAGTTGATACAACTTGACAGCTAGTTTATTCTGGAATTGTTTTTAGTTTAAAAAATTTACTTTGATCATTTTAAAATTGATTTCAATTCTTTGGAATGAACAGTGAAAATTTTTTTGAAATCCTCTTGTATTCTCTAAAATTCTTCTAAACTTTTTCGAATTATTTTTAATTTCTAATCTCTGAAATAAAAGATACTGAAAAAATTAAAACTTTTGAATGCTTCGAAAAATAAGCAAATTTTCGCAGCCTTCTCGGTCTCATTATTCGATTATAAATTTTTATCTCATCTCGAATCTAAAAACTCTATTTACAGGGGAATGTTTTGTGCAAATGCCTGGGTCACAATTATCGTCTGTGCAAGTCACATAATCAACTGGATTGGCAAACCAGGAGTTCCAATTTCCGAGATTTTCCAAATTTTCAACCGCATTGGATTGATTTTGATGCACTCCTCATTTTGCACCTTCGGTTTGGTGATTTATTTGCAACTGAGGGACATAAACAGCCAGTACAAAAAGTTAAAAAGCTTTCATCTGTCTCTTGCCCAGAGAGTCTGCGTTTTAAGAATAGCAGTTGAGAGACACAGTCTTATAACGAATGAATGGAATCAGCTGATCGATATCTATGAGCCATATTTGTTTTTTGAAATGGTTTCGGTGACTGCAGCGGCACTCAGCGGCCTACATCTGCTTTACAATTTCCTTAATCCTGGAAAAATCTCTCCAAACGACGCTTTACCATCGCATCAAATTTTTCTTGCTATTGAAATTAGCTACGAGATCCTAATTATTTCCAAACTTTGTACCACAGTGATAAACGAGGTTCGCCAATTTTTTGTTTTTAATAACTCTATTTTGGGTATTAGACTTAAAAATTAATTTTTAAAGCAAGAAAATAATGAAATTCAATACTTTTTTCTGTCGGAAGTAAAGAGATAAAAACCATATTCCTTCCTATCTCCTTCTATTTCTAAAATGAGAATATGAAGATTGTTTATCCAATTTTATCTCTCGTCTATCTCATTCTATCATATCAATCTCTTCTTTTCTATTTCTTTCTATCTACCCTGTTGGAAATAAATAGATAAAAAAGGATAGAAAATTTAGAGATTTTCTATCCCTCCCAAAAGTAACCATCGTTTTCACTAGACTCTAACTTTTCCTATCTCTTTCTATCCATCTCGTAAAATTTCTATCCATTTTCTCTATCTTTTTCTATTTTTCAGTCCATCTTTTCCCAAAAAAATTTAAATATCTTTCTATCTCCCGTTTCAATCTTTTTCTATCCTTAGTTTTAAACTTATTATTTTTCTAAATTTGAAAATTAATAGGTGTTGTGTTGTAAAAGTCAGTATCACTCATCTAAAAAAGCTCTATCCAAATCTATCTCTTGTATAATCATCTCTATTTTTTTCAATCTCTGTTTAAATCTATAACTTATATCTTCAATCTCATTTATTTCTCGTTTATCCTTCTCTATCTCTTTCAATCTCTTTGTCAGTACAATCACTAACCTACATTGAAATAGATAGACTTGATAGTATACTTCAAGTGCGATAGAGAAGGATTGAAATCATTATACGCGAATAGATGTAGATATAAAGGTATGGACTGAAAAAGAGAGACTTCCTAATAGATTGCAATAAGAATAGAAAAGGATTGAGATGATAAAAATACTTTGTAATGCCCTTCAAGAGAGATAAGAAAGAGTTGACAAGACTATACAAGGATAGATTAGGATATATATACTATGGATAGGAAAGGAATGAAAAGACTATAGAAAGATAGAGATGGATATTGGTAAAGATTGAAATGGATAGACTTGGTTGTATACTTCAAGAGAGATAGAGAAGGATTTCATTTATTAATAGTGGATAGATGTGGATATAAATGTGTGGATTGAAAAGAATAGACTTCCTAGTAAATTGAAAAAAGGATAGAAAAGGATTGAGATTATTGGATTAAGAATAAACACGGATAGAAATGTATTGATTGAAAAGACTTGGTAATGCACTTCAAGAGAGGTAGGAAAGGAGTGAAGAGACGATAAAAGTCTTATAAGGCTGGATAAGAATGGTAAAGATTGAAATGAATAGACTTGGTTGTATGCATACATGAAGAGAGATAGAAAAAGATTGAAATGATTATACAAGGCTGGATATAGGCAGAAGAATAAGTATTAAAAGGGATGGGGTTTAGTAGTATACTTCGAGAGAGATAAAAGTATTAAATTAATAGACTTGATAGTATACTTCAAGAGAAATAGAGAAGGATTGAAATTATTATCCGTAGATAAATCTGGATATAAAGGTATTAATTAAGTGAAAAGGATAGGTTTCTTACAAGGAAAGTCCACCAAGTGTCCCCCGCCGATTTGATTCTCCTTGATATATGTTGTAGTACTCAAAAAACTAAGTGACACGTATATCTTTTTATCAGACCCTCAAAAATAGGGGTTCCAAGTGTCAATTGCATAGTTTTGTATATAAAAACCAAATTGATTTCGATCAAACCTACTGGAAAAGTTTTCTCGTGATGAAGGATGAATAACGTAATTTTCTAAAAAAAAATCATAAGGGGGTAAACCACCCCTACATATTTTTAAAATTGTCCTAAAAATTGTTTAATTCACAGGAAAACATTTTGAAAAAATATATTTTATAATTCAGCAAAAAATAAAGTTTACGTATTTCGGCAAAAATTAAAAAAAATATAGTTAATTTAAAAAAACACTTCTTACTTTGTGTCTGTGATAATATAAACTTTCCATACACAAAAAAATTGGAAAATTAGTTTTATAACGATGAAAGTGAAGTAGAGTACATTCAACAATAATTAAATAATTACACGAGGGTAAACCACCCCCTAATTGTATATAATATTGCAAAATAAATCTAAAATGGAGCAAAAAAATCGAAAAAAATACGTATTGCACACAAAAAAGAGGATGAAGGTATTTATGGTCCATTCCATACAAAATTTACTATCAAAAATTTATTTCGTGAACTAATTAAGCGAATTAGGACTTGTAACGGCGTGAAAAAATAGAAAAACAATGAATCCTCATCTTTCGTATTCTGCGGTTTTCTTTTTATTAAAAACACATAAATACTTTTTTCTTAAAAACACATACATTTTTTTCGAGTTTTTTGCTCGATTTTAGATATATTTTTCAATATTATATACAATTAGGGGGTGGTTTACCCTCGTGTAATTATTTAATTATTGTTGAATGTACTCTATTTCACTTTCATCGTTATAAAACTAATTTTCCAATTTTTTTTTGTGTATGGAAAGTTTATATTATCACAGACACAAAGTAAAAAGTGTTTAGGGGTAGTTATCACACTAATTTATTACATTCTCATCAGAGAGAATGTATTTTTTTTTTAATTTTTGTCGAAACACGTAAACTTTATTTTTGTCTGAAGTATAAAATATATTACATTCTCATCAGAGAAGGTATTAGATTTATGCAAAATTTGACCCCCCCAGTTTTTGTCAAATGTCCACGTTTTGGGACCCCCTGAACCCGAAAAACATGTTTTTACGAATGTGTCTGTCTGTCTGTGTGTCTGTCTGTGAGTCTGTCTGTCTGTAGATTTTTAGTTTGTGAGCACGATAACTTTCGAAAGAATTGACCGATTGGATTTTCCTTTGGTATACTCTTTTAGTGTCCTAAAATGAAGGTCAAGTTCTTTAGCCAGCTATTTTGGATAAAAATTCAAAAAGTTGAAGCATTTTGAAAAATTTTAAAACCACTTTTTTTCTTAATATGAAAATTCTAATCACGGATGTTCATAGTACTCAAAAAGTCGAAAAATTTTTCTTAATTACTTTTTTGGATAAAAAAATAATTGACAGACTTATAACATTTTTAATATCCAAAAAGAAAGAAATAAAAATTGAATTAGAAGCCAAACAACGCACGATATGAAAAAAAGTCTAAAAATGAAAAATGTTTCTTTTTGAATATCCTATAGAATAGGCATAACAACTTTTTGAATTTCCTTAAAAAATCGAAAATTCAAATTTTGAGCCAAATAACGCGAGATACAGAGAAAATGATAAGAAACATAAATATTGTCCTTAAAAAGGTCTACAAGTTCTCCTTGAACCATTTTTCAATAGGATGCATAGTTTTCTATTTAAACGTGAAAAATACTTTTAATAACATCAAATATTTTTACATTCTCATCAGAGAAGATATTATTTAATTTAAGAATTCTAAAGACGGATGTTCGTAGTAC
>UCOK01001489.1:0-11653 GCA_900474325.1 Synergus umbraculus | reverse complement strand
CGTTACCTGAGCTCACAAAGGCGTGGCAAATCACGCGCCTTCCTCGAACTTGCCCTCTGGTCAAGTTCGGCATTTTAACAATTGTTTCCCAAGGATAATTCAATATAATAATCTGGCTTAAGAAGCCGAATCCAATAGATTCCAAATCGACTGGGTGGTTCCTTCACCACACCCAGGGTAATCTCAAATATAATCAATTTCACTTATAAAATTCAACAGTACTCAAAACACGTGTTGAGCGAAACGACTTTTAGCACAGAGTGAACGAATCAACTTCTCTCTTCCTGTCTCGTGGCGTGCGCGGAAACAGGCAGCGCCACGAAGTTAGTGTGAAATGAATAGTACAGTGTAAGTGGTAATAATGCGTCGACGACCGGTAATTCGTCGACGGTCGGTCCCAGCGGCGAGTCCGTTCTAGGCCCAGGGGTGGCGCTGTATGCGTTGTCATCCTCCTGGTCGTTCGCGTGCACGGGAGTCACATCCGTGCACCTTGACCAGGATCCTCTTCGGACCTTCACGACGCGGATTGGACTTCAGTGTAATGAGTGTGTGTGTGTGATTGTGACTCTGAGCCCCCCATGGCTCAGAGTTTATATGAAACAAATAAAATGTGACGAATAAATAATAGTTTTGAGTGAATGTGTTTTTCCCAGGTTCCGGATTGCTGGCTGATGGTCAGCTGATTGTTAGAGAGCTCATGTGCTCCAATCAGCTGACAGGTTGTGTGCAAACAACCTAACACTCTGTGCTAGGAGTTTCTCGCGAATGAAATTAGTTTTAAGTTAAATTCTAATAAATGTGCGTGGTATAAAATATACCACGTCACAGTATATACACTCATCTCCCGATCGACGGCACCGCTCAGGGGTCGAGTGCCCTCGATCGGATGGAATTAAAATCGCTCGAGCGAACACTCTGACGTCATCACTCAGGAACGGTTATATGTAGACTTTAATATTCGCTAATTCCTATACTACGCAGGCTACGCAGAACGGCGCTGACTTCGAGGTCATTTCGAGCGCTGACACTTCAGTGTAGGCCGTCGAGGGACGCTAGGGGGGAACGTAGAATCAGCCAAGCGTGAAAAGTGCCCTCGATCGGGAGATGAGTGTATGGGGCATTATTCCTCAAGTGAACCACCCTCAGAATTCGACTTTATCTGATCGAACTCAAACCTGGGTAAAGTCTAGTCCTACTAGGTAGAACTTTAGAGGAAAAATATTTTCTCGATTGGATAAAAATTTACCGAGATAAGGGAGGGGGAATTTTCCGAATTTTTTCGATTTTGTGCGGTTTCGTGCTATTTCGAAGGTATTAAGCTCCTTTCCTATGGAATATACAAAATTTTGTCCCACATGTTTTTGATAGCTTTTTTCCTGGTCTATCGAATTTTTATAACCATTTTTAAAAGATTTGAAAATTTGAACGATTTTTTTGAAAATAAAAATATTTTTGACTATTGCAGAAAAAAGGTATATTTTTTTTTGGTCTCAAAATAAAGCTTAAGTCTTTATCTTTCGATGCTGTAAATTTTATCTTCCCGTTTTTTGTTGTTTTGGTTACATTAAATAAAGAGTAAAGCGCCGTGCCGACGGCGCTGGAGACTACTGGTCTTCTCGCTCGGCGGAACTTCTATGGACTCATTTATCGTATAAATTGACAGAGTTGAGACTGTCATTAAAGTTTTCTAATGCCTGCATTAGAGTCATTGTAGGGACGTAATATTGAGGAAATAAATTTCAATCTAATAAATATATTGTAATACGTGGAAATAGTCTTTTTCCTTAATATTACGTCCCTACAATGAGTGTAATGCAGGCATTAGAAAACTTTAATGACAGTCTCAACCCTGTATAATGCATAGAGCAGTGTACTGAAAAGAAAATACCTAAACGAGAATAGCTAAAAGACCAAAGAAGTAATTTATTTTTAAGTAAATGAGAAAGTTAAGAAGTTGCATGCAATCAGAAAAAAGAAGGAAAAGAAGGATAGGTTTAAAATAGCTTATAAATAAAATCTAACTCTACACCCAACGCAAGAATGATGTACACGATGACACTATTTCCACGTATTACAATATATTTATTAGATTGAAATTTATTTCCTCAATATTACGTCCTTACAATGACTGTAATGCAGGCATTAGAAAACTTTAATGACAGTCTCAACTCTTTACAATACAGAGAGCAGTTTAATAGATAATAAATATTCATAACTGATACGATAAATGAGTCCGAAGTAGTTCCGCCGAGCGAGAAGCCCAGTATTCTCGAGCGCCGTCGGCGCGACGCTTTACTCTTTATTAAATGTCTCCAAAACAACAAAAAACGGCAAGATAAAATTTACAGCATCGAAAGATGAAGACTTAAGCTTTATTTTGAGACCAAAAAAAAAACCGTGCCTTTTTTCTGGAATAGTCAAAAATATTTTTATTTTCAAAAAAATCGTTCAAATTTTCAATTTTTTTAAAAATGGTTATAAAAATTCGATAGACTAGGAAAAAAGCTATCAAAAACATGTGGAACAAAATTTTGTATATTCCATAGGAAAGGAGCTTAATACCTTCGAAATAGCACGAAACCGCACAAAATCGAAAAAAATTCGGAAAATTACCCCTCCCTTATCTCGGTAAATTATTATCCAATCGAAAAAATATTTTTTCTCTAAAGTTTCTGGTGGTCTGGATCTTATGGAGGACAAGGGTTCGTTGATTTTGGGTGGAGGGGTGCGCCGTAATGACATCTCACAACGATTATATTCCTCCCAAAAATGCAGACAGCTTTATTACAGATGATGACCTCCAATTATATAAGTGTTACAATCCGAACCTGACTAAACTCACTGACACAATACGAACGATCAAACAAAATCGTTGATTTCAAAATTCTCTCTCGAAATCACCCCCAAGACATTTATCCGAGCATCGAGACAATTTCAAACAATTTATCATTTCAATTTCCACAATACTCGAATTAGGAATAATTTCGCTAAACAATTTCTCGTACGTTCACAATCAATCTTGTCCTCGGATTCTTGTCGACATTCACACTCATACACAAATCGATATCCGTACAATTATTTCGTTGTGTCCTACCTCGGTACGTTAATGTCACACGATGTATTTGATTCTTTCCCTCTTTATCTCCAGTCCTCCGTCTTTGCAGTTTCTCAGCGTTGTATTTATGGAAAACAAGGAAATCACGAGCGTCCCCGCGATTTCCGCAATTCTGACGTTTGTTGAGATCTCCAGCACCAAGAAATGAAAACTAGTGGATATGATAGTCACTTTTTGAGACCAGGATAGACGTTACCTCTGAACTCGACGAGGGCCCCAAGTCTTCTGCCAAATCAGCGGCAATTGATCCTCGATACAGGGACGCACAATATGAATATCTTCTGATCAATATTCAATTGTGCTCCCTTCTCTTTACTACCTTTCGGTACATTACAAGTTCTACCTAGTAGGACTATACTATACCCAGGTTTGAGTTCGATTAGATAAAGTCGAATTCTGAGAGTGGTACACTTGAGGAATAATGCCCCATATATATTGTTTATACATAAATTACCTTGAAATAATAGGGAAGGGGAATGCTGCAAATGGAATAATAATTATCTCTGCGGAGTCTTACCGTATTTTTACCTATTTTTATAACAAATCAATTGTACTGGGGTGAGAGATGCCAGTGGGGAGACTTGCCGCAGCTTTTCCATCTTTAGAAATATTAAGAGAAAATTTTCCCAGTTGAGAGATGCCGCTGGAGAGACATGCTGCGGATGGGAGTTATCGCAGATGTGACAATGAGACTAATCACGTCAAGTGGGCACCCGAATTTCCAACCCAAGCAAATGTTATAAAATCATTATATCAATCGAAACTTCATATTAAAAGTAACTCATAAAAGGAGGTCTTTCGACAATAGAATATGTTTAAATATTTGTTTTCGTGCAACAAACATTTATGAGTTTACTTCGATAATAATTCATTGCGCTCAAACTATTGAATATTTTTAACCGAAATTTTGTACACATACAATTGAAAGACAGCTCTTTCAGATAAAAAATGTTGCGATGCTCAGTAAACAATTTTTCCATATTTTTGATAACATTTTTATAAACAATTGGCATAATTATTAACTTCTCAATGCTCTAATCGTCTAAATCTTTGGTGGCACATGTAAAAAATATTCAATACTGATAATCCGAAGAAAAGTTACACTGCCCGCCATTAATTTGCTTAGAAAATGTATAATTGCGAAGCGCGGCGCAGCGAGCGGCTCGGGCCCATGACGCACAGTGGGTTAAAAATATTTTCGCGGACTAATTGATATTTAGAAGCTATTTCTGAACCGATTTGAAACTTTTTTTTTAATTAAAGCTTACAAAATTCCGCACAAAACTGTCGATCCATATTTAAAAAAAAAAATTTATTCCCAAGTGGAAATTTACAATTGGCGTAGTACCGTGCCAGTAGTGGCCAGAGTTAAACAACATTGGCGTGGTACTGGAAGCCCAATACTGGCACAGATCTGGCTGAGTGTTGGGATGATAACGGTGCTCTGTCTGAAAGACAATAAATATCAGGTATTTATGATGAAATAAATGAAGTTTTTTCTATTGAATCGTCCGAAAATTACAGACAAATGTCACTTACCCGATTTAGACATTCAATAATAATTAATGATTGTTTAAAAAAATTTAATTAACAAATGCATTTCTTGGCTATTTACAAAAGTAAAAAGTGGGGGGTTTCAACGTATCTTACTGTTTATAATTAACATTTAAACATTTTTTTATACTTTTAATTAATCGGATAGTTTATTTATAAAAATAAAAGATTAAAAAGTTTGAAAGCTAAAATAAATATAAAGTTTAAAAGTATAAAAAAATGTTTAAATGTTAGTTATAACAGTAAGATACGTTGAAAACAATCGGGTAATTAAGTGACATTTGTCTGTAGTTTTTGGCCGCTTCATTATAAAAAACTTTATTTATATCATCATAAACACCTGATATGGTCAATTGCTTATCAAATTTGTTTATAAAATAACAAATTATTTATTTTCTTTCATGAATTCAGTTAAAAATCGGTTTCTTTCCATAAATGATTTATATTTAGTGCAAATAAATTCACGAATCACTGTCAATCCCCATGAATCCATTCTCACCCACTTATTTGTGAATAACAAATTCAATAAATTTTTAAACAATTTCTAAGCTATTGGAAAACTTTCCTAGATAGTTGCTTCATTGTTTCTAGGTATTTGGGATTGAATACAAGTATTTCTCGAAACTCGGTACTCAAGAAACAAAATTTTTTTTTCTCATATTTGTTATTAAATAAACAAAAATAAAATTTTTTTTTCAAAATATGGATCAACATTTTTGTGCGGAATTTTATAAGCTTTAATTAAAAAAAAAAGTTTCAGATCGCTTCAGAAATAGCTTCAGAATATCAATTTGCAGCGAAAATTTTTTTTAACCCGCACTGTGCGTGGGCCCGAGCCGCTCGCTGCGCCGCGCTTCGCAATTATACATTTTCTAAGCAAATTAATGGCGGGCAGTGTAACTTTTCTTCGGATTATCAGTATTGAATATTTTTTACATGTGCCACCAAAGATTTAGACGATTAGAGCATTGAGAAGTTAATAATTATGCCAATTGTTTATAAAAATGTTATCAAAAATATGGAAAAATTGTTTACTGAGCATCGCAACATTTTTTATCTGAAAGAGCTGTCTTTCAATTGTATGTGTACAAAATTTCGGTTAAAAATATTCAATAGTTTGAGCGCAATGAATTATTATAGAAAAAAACTCATGAATGTCTCTTGCACTAAAAAAAATATTTAAACAAGTTTTATTGTCGAAAGTCCTCCTTTTATGAGTTACTTTTAGTGTGAAGATTCGGTTGATATAATAATTTTATAACATTTGCTTTGGTTGGAAATTGGGGTGCCCATTTGAGGTGATTCGCCTCAATGAGTCCAGGAAGACTTGCCACACTTTTGACATTTTTATTTGGACTTAACAATTTTTTTAGAAGGGAGAGATGCTACTGGGAGACTTACCACTGGTGAGAGATGCCGCAAAAATGACAATTTCACTGTGAGAAATGCCGCACGGGAAAAAAGCCGATGGGTAGAGATGCCGCAATTGTTACTTGCCGCAGTTGAGTACATGCCTCAGGTGTGACATGCCACACGTGTGACATGCCGCAGATGTGACATACTGCAGAGAGACTTGCCCCATGTGACATGATATGGATCCCAATTTTCATCTATGAATGTACAGTAGGACTAGGGTTTCTGGTTCTTCGACATTTTTTATTTCTCGAGGTACGAGAATTCTCGGCCAGGATTTCTCGAGTTTCTTGAGTATCTCGAGAAATTTTGAAATTTTTAATAAAACACGATTTTATTCCCAAATTTTGGCTTTATTAGTATTACAAATTAGACTGATTAATTTTATCAATTAAATCAAATGGTAAATTTTTAGTTAGTACATGTTTAGATAACTATAAAAACCTGTTTAACAAAACAAATATTTTGCTATCAACTTAAATTAAAAATGCCTTTTATATTTATAAACTATTATGTTGATAACATCACAGTAAGTTTTACTATTTCCAACTGTAACTCTTACAATGAAAAAGCAGGGTTTTCAATTTTCTTAGCAAAAATTACCATTTGAAATAGTAAAACTCACTAAATTCTAGGGAAAATGCGTTCAGAGCGCTAGTTGACTATTTTATATGACAAATTCAGCTATTTTCTTTTTTCCGTGTAGCGCACGGAATTTATTTCTCGAGTTCTAGAGGCGTTACATTTTTTTCCCGTCTCGAATGAAGACAAATTTCTCGAGAATTCTCGAGCAGAAACCCTAAGTAGGGCATATCGAAAAAAAAAGTTGTCTACGCGATGTTCTAATAGCAATGAAAATCTTCTTTGGGGAGTCGAAAACACTCCCCTAAAGTTTCATAAAAAAAATTCCTTCTGTCTCCGCAACGCAGATATCGTTAAAAAGTAAAGAAAAAAAAAACGAAACACTTCTTTTAATTGGAAGAGTAAAAAATTTTTTATGAAGGTTTCAATTATGAATAAAAAAGTTCAAAGTATGCAGATTTATATGTGTATAACAGAAATTCCATTAAAATATTTTTTACCTCCCATAATTGACTTTGAATTTTCAAAAAATCGAAAAAAACTCGACTTTTTCGCTATTTTTGTTGAATTGCTGTAAGTTTTAGGACTATTTGAGGACATTGTGTGTGATATATCTCAGTGCGAATGTATTGGAAAGATAATACAACCATCATATATGAGGAATTTTGACATTAAAATAATTTGTATTGCCTTGAATGACATGGAAATCTTTAAAGGGATATATTGCTCTCTATTTGGAAAGAATAGTATATTATGCATCAAGGGAGGGAAGTAGGCGTTTTTTGTCGAGCGCGACGTTTACAGCACTCGACAAACGTCGCGCTCGAGAAAAATGCCTCCCTCCTGTGGTGCATATGTTCTTTTCTTCAATAAATGTCCAAAAAACGCAAGTTTTATAACGTGTAAAGCAGACTGGACGTTGCTGCTTTCAGACCGATGAACGAAACAGGGAAAAATAATCTAATAACAGGGTAAAAAAAACTCGTCATAGGTAAAAAAAGAAAGATTCAGAACAGGGCAAAAAAGACTCAGAAGAGGGAAAAATAGTATTTTATGCATCTAGGGATACATACAGGCGTTTTTTGTCGAGCGTGACGTATGCAGAACGAGTTGTAGCTCGAGGGCGACTCGTGCTGCATACGTCGCGCTCGACAAAAATCGCTTGCTTCCCTCCCTTGGTGCATAATATACTATTAAATATTTTCATGTCATTCAAAGTCAATAAAAATGATTTTAATATCAAAACTCCTTATGTATCATGGTTGTACTATCTTTCAAACAAATTCGCACTAACGTATACATATGACACGCATAACATGGTCAAATAGTCCTAAAACTTACCGCAAATCAACGAAAATTGCGAAGAAGTCGAGCATTTATGTTACGTTTATTTTTTATTTTTTAGCGATGTCTGCGTTCAGTGCTCTCAAACGGGGCTACCTGCGCGCGCAGCACGTGTTTGCTTACCGGTGGAGAAATTCTTCTATTGGTCCATTTAATTCGATTTTGAATCGCGCGCCAAATTACAGTCAATTGCAGAATTTCTCCAGCAGGAAGCCAACACGTGCTGCGCGCGCAGGTAGCCCCGTTTGAGAGCACTGTCTGCGTTGCGGAGACAGAAGGAATTTTTTTATGAAACTTTAGGGGAGTGTCTTAGAGAATATTGGTTTATGAAGAATTCAATTTTTGAGTATTTTGATCCAAGCTAGAGTTCAATTTACGGGTGGCAACTGTAATTTAATAAAATGTCAGAAAAAAAAAACGTTTTTTCGGACTTTAAATGAAACATAATTATATGTTAGATACAAAATTTTAAAACGATCGAGGTACAGACGATAGCCATAATTATTCTGAGTATGTATTTTTCAAGCCAATCGGTTCAGCCGTTCTTGAGAAAACACTTGCGCTATGTGGAAAAATGTTGTTTTGAGAAAAACGCGTTTAAAGTTTTTTCGAACAAAAAATCGTCGATCATAGTTGTGCCATATGGCGCGTGCGCGTTTTTCCCTTTATTTTTCTCTAGTTCTTTTTAACCTCTCATTATAATTTAATTCTTCGCTAGACCCGGGAGTCATGAACTCCGATTAGGGCAAGATTTCTGACACAGGGGGAGGGGTCAACCCAAACCCTGAAAACCGCAGTAAAAATCATTTCGAATTCGAATTCGACGACACCAGCGCCGTGGATGCCCTGCTTGCATTATCCAAAACTATCCACAGGAAATCCAGCAGACGCGTAGACTTCTTTAGTTCGGACCAAAGTCCGGACAACTTTAAACGCCAAAAAGGGTCTCAAAGCCCCCAATCCCAAATCAACGATGCTGCCAATGTGCAACTACCGGGTGATGATTCTTGGGACATGGAAGCGTGTGAATCGGAGCTATCAGAGTCTTCTACTCAACCAGCTCAACCTCCCGCTATTCGTGATTCCATCGCTCAGGATGACACTACTCGAAATCCCATCGATACAGTGAATGCCTTGAAGGCGATTGTAAAGTTCTAATTCAACGCGACCAATCTTCAACAGATGCTAAAAAACTCCTAAACGACATGACTCTAGCTCGTTTCTTCAATTCAACCTACAAAAACACGATAAAAGACGTTAAAGCGAACGGCTTCGCAAAAGTTACAGTTTCGATACACTCCGGACGTGCCGCTAACTGACTCTTAGACAATACCGTGCTAAAAAAAATGGATTGATAGCATTCAACCCCGCGAATTTTGTTACATGTCAGGGAGATATTCGCGACATATCCCTTGATTTCACTATATACGAAATCAAAAACAACGCTGAAATCCTTGGTCCATTGAGGGATTCTTCATCTGTTCTAGAAGTCTGACGTCTCAACAGGAAAATCATCAGAAAAGACACCAAAAAAGCTGAAATAGTTCCCTCCCGCTCAGTCCTGCTAACTTTTAAAGGTACTTCCCGTCCAGACAAGATAGCCTTATACAGGGTCTCCACCGCTCTTCGTCGCTACAACCCACCTGTTATACAGTGCCGCAAGTGCTGGAGATTTGGTCACGTTCGCTCTCAGTGTCGCTCGGCTCCTCGTTGTTACGCTGCGGTGGCCCCAGTGAACAGGATACGAGCATCTCGTGCCCGAATGCATCACCGAAAGCACCTAAGTGTGTAAACTGCAATGGTTCTCACTTGGTCACCTCCAGAGACTGCTCGGAATATCATATCCAACAGGACTTCCGCTTATACGCAGCTGAACATAGCCACTACAACAATGAAGCTAAAGCGATTCTCCGTCCCAAAACGGGCTCCTCAACTCCAACTTCAGATCGCAACTTCTTCTCCACTGTTCCAACCCCAGCATTAAACTGTCCCAATAATAGCTCGACCGTTACCCAACGCTTCTTAGGGGTTTTGAGCCAAGCGCCCTACAGTTATTTTTTCATTTAAAACAGTAATAAACAACTGAATTACGAACAATATGCCAGAAACATTTGAAACAATAAACCCCATAAGGAATTAGTAAAATATAATATTCTTATGTACTTGACGGAGAGGTTTTATCGAAATTTAATTTTTTTACAAAATGGCGGATGTCTAAAATAAAAAATTTTTTTTACCCAAAAAAATCTGTAATTTTTCGGTTCTATTAAAACAGATAAAGTGAAAATTAAAAATATCTCTCCATCAAGTACACCACAATTGTGTTAGCGATAACTACAGTGGCACCTCGTTACCACGATGCCAGATGAGGATACTTCTTCTCGTTTGCTCTCGCACCGCATGACGTCACTCTCCTGAGAGCAAGCGAGAAAAAGTATCCTCATCTGGCATCACTGCTCGTTCGTGTCACATACTTGGGACCGAAAATCTCGCTGGTGTCGCAAACTTCCCTTCCGGTCATTTCAGGGGCGTACTTAGGTAACATGAGTTATAATAGGGGGCCCTCTTTTTCGGTGATAAAATTGAATATACATATGTAAGTTATCTTGCTCTTCAATTTGCCCACGAGTCTTTTTCATAAAAATTAATCTACTTTAAAAATATAGTTATAACTTTTTTTTAGATTTTAATACTTATGACAGAGATGAGGTGGGAGATTGCTTAACCTGTGCATTGGATTTTGCTTGGTTTTCCTCAGCGCCTCCTATTTTCATTGGTTTTTTTTGTTGGAACTAAAACGGTAAAACAGAGCAGAATTTTCATACATGATAACGGCGATAAAGAAGATCGCTGTAAGTAAATTTGATGTCATAAAAAGCAGGATCGATGAATGGTAAAATATTTTTAAAGATTTCTAAACACAATTTATTATTTTATTAATTTATAAAACAGGAATAATTTCCTAATGTAAAATAATTTTTTATTTAAGAAGAATATATATATCTGGAATTTATATCTTTTATAATCAATGTCTTCAACAAAGTCTTGAAGATATTGTATCATTTTTTATTATTATTTTAACCCAGTAATACTATATGCACTGAAATGTCAAATCTTCATAAAATCGACCTTTTGAGAGCTTTATTCTTTTTTCTTTTTTAATAAAAATTATTTCTATTAGTCTAGTAGAAAATTTATCAACATTAGTTAATTAATTTTTAAATATTTAAACAAATTCCATTCGTTTAACTCATTTTTTTTGTTCAAAAAATGTTTTTTTTTATGAAAATTATTACTTTTGGTTTAATTATACATTCATAACAATAGATATTTTTAGCAAATAAGAGTCAATAAACCTTCATCTCATGTAGACGAAGATTTATTGACTCTTATTTAATAAAAATATTTATTATTATGAATGTAAAATTTGTATAACTAATTTGGTCTCATGGTAAAGTATCACATGCCCTTAAGGGTAATTTCCTAAACAAATTTTGAAGTAATTAAAAAAATGTAATCTGAACATAAAAAAAAAACGATTAATAAAGATATTAGGTATAAAAAAACAGGCACGTATGTAAATAAAAATTTACAAAAAAAAAGAAAAAATTGGGCATTACTTTTTTCAGCTTTCGAATCAAAGTG
>UCOK01001440.1:0-17943 GCA_900474325.1 Synergus umbraculus | reverse complement strand
ATTTTCATTCCAATAAATTAAAAAATAAAAAATCATCAAACTAGACGTCTGAAACTTAAACCTAATAGATTTCAATGGATTACAAGTTTTTATATTTAAAAAAGTTTTAAATTTCGTATTAGTAATAGATAAAAAGGAGTAATATATAAAATTCCACATGGGACAAAATTTGCAGTTCAAATAAGAGTCTAATTAACAATGACCAATTAGGAAGTCTAAATCTAAATCAAAGATGCTAAACCCATATTTATCCTCTGTAAGCAGAATGGTACAAAGGCTGTGAGGGTCGATCGATTTTGCTTTAGGCTTTGTCTAATTAATCCTAGGTACATGCACAGAATTAAGCAGAACGTCTTCCTTTTCCCTAATAAATTGTATAATTGTATTATTCAATGTTTAACTAAAAACATAAAACATATTAAATGAATAGAAGAAAAAGACATGGAAACTATTCGAGAAGAGATGAAATAATAATAAATCGAATAAAGCTGTCCAATAATCAGAATATTGAAGGAGAGAATATAAAACAGCGATTAAAACCGTGTAAGCTTTTAGTCCCAGGGGATGATCGCTGCAGGCAAATAGTTGAAAGTTTTGTCGTTTTCTAGGGAAGCTCCATTGAACTTTGAGCTCAGACGACTTTGGATAACATCGGTCTCATCTAACATATAGATTATTATGCTATATATGCAAGTAATGTGAATATTATCCTCACTCTCGCACACGTTAAAACGTCACGTTTAAAACTTTCTTGAGGACTCTCATCAGACAATAAACCCAAGTCGTTCACCTCAGCTAAGCTGAGCGAGACCTCAATCTTCGAAACTTTTCGTATAGTCATTAAGAACTGTATTCTTTAAGTTCTATTAGCTGCTTTATTAGTTTACGAAAGCTAATTTCAAAGAAATTTTTATATAATAAACGAAAATAATTGAAATTTATAATTTCAATGTCCAGTTTAGTGAATCGCATATTTTATGGCTAAAGTTATTTACATATAACATATATATATTTATTTTTCTCAGGAAGAAGGAAACTATGAAAGTTTGAATTTGAATACTCACCAGTGCAGGGCTTCGTCTTATTCAGCGAAAGTTCAGTGGAGGGAAATGTCCATCCCTTATCGTCGGTGGTGCTATTCGAAAGCTCGCAATTGAATTTGTACTGCCAGAATTCAGCGAACCATGGATTACGTGAGTTGTTGAAAGGACTTAGGGAAAAATAGTGATCGTCGAATTCGCGATCATAGGGTGAATGAATCCGAATGGAAATGCTACCCTGAGCTTCTTCCTCCACGTTCTTCACCACGTCGTCACGATCTGCCCATCCATCGCTAAAAACAATTTGCAAAAAGATTTTTTCTTTTAATTTCAATACTTTTAAGCATATTACATTCTCATTAGAGAGAATGTATTATTTTTTAAAGTAAACTAGCAGACCAACGATTATTTACTTAATTTCTTATGACAGAGAATATGAATTTTACAGAATTTATTGAAATTTTAGAAATATTAAAGGATTTCACGGTATTTCAAGGAATTTTACCAGTTATTGGGGTTTTATAGAATCTAAAAATTTAATGAAGAGTTTTCATTGGATTTTCAGATAATTCAACGTATTTTTCGAGATTTCATGGTCTTTTAAATAATTTTAAAGGATTTAATGATATTTTTTGTAATTTTAAGTAATTTTAAGTAATTTTAGGAACTTTTAAGGTGTTTCAAGGATTTTCATGAAGTTTCATTGGATTTTTAAATATTTTAAGGGATATTAAATTGTTTTAAAGACTTTTAAGAGATTTAATGTTATTTCACGGAATCTTGAATAATGATAAGGAATTTAAAAGGGTTTCACAAAATTTATTGAGATTTTATCAATATTAAGTGATTACACGGTATTTCTAAGAATTTTATGAAATTTTAAAAGGATTTTAGAAAATTGCATGAAATTTTAAATTATTTTCAGAGATTTAAAGATATTTCATAAGATTACATATGTAATGTATTGTTTTTTAAAGTAAACTAGCAGGCCAACGATTATTTATTTAATTTCTTATGACTTCAAGTCATTAAAAAATCAATGAAAGTTTGTTGATTCAAATTTAGAAAATCTTAAAGAATTTGTGAAACCCTTTCAAATTCCACGAGGAACTTTAAAATTCCTTAAAATTCTTTGAGTTCCCTAAACGTCCTTAAAAATTTCTTAAAATTTCGTGAAGTGCTTTTAAGATTCAACTAAAACCTCTTAAAATCATTTAAAATTCTATGAAAAGCTTTTAAATCCTTTAAAATTACTTTTAACAATCAAAATTTTGAAAAATTTTTACAAGCTTTTTAAAATTCTTTAAAATTCCATAAGGAACTTTAAAATTCCACTAAATCTTTTAAATATTATACATATCTCTTTTAAAAGATTTCAACGAATTTGAGCGATTTCTAAAATTTTCCTGAAATTTTAAGGTATTTCAAAAGGTTTGCAAGAGTTTTATGAGGTTTTAAGAAATTTGAAATGTTATCCTGGAATTCCGAGGAATTTTAAGATATTTTAAAAGATTTCTAAGAATTGCGAGGGATTTTATTGGATTTTATGAGATTTCTAATAATTTTAAGGAAATTTGACAATATTTAATTGATTTTTAGGAAATTTAAAAGAATTTTAGGATTTTAATAAGATTTCGTAGAATTTTAAGGAATTTTAGGATATTTCGCGAAATTTTAAAGGAATTCATGGAACTTTAAAGGAATTTATGAAATTTAAAAATATTAAGCAAAATTTTAAGATATTTTAAGGAAATCTAAATGTTTTAAAATTTTTAAGGAATTTAAGAGTTTTCTAAGAATTTTAAAAGATTTCAAAGAATTTAAGCGATTTCTAAAATTTTCTACATTTTTATAAATTTTCGTGAAATTTTAAGAGATTTCAAAGGGTTTGTATGAATTTTAAGGGGTTTTTAGGAATTTTAAATGAGATTCTGCGGAATTTCGAGGAATTTAAAGATATTTTAATCTTGAAATCCTTTGAAATCCCATAAAAAGCTTTTAAATCCTTTAAAATTACTTTTAAAAATCAAAATTTTGTAAAATTCTTACAAGCTTTTTAAAATTCTTTAAAATTCCACTAAATCTTTCAGAAATTATACATATCTTTTGTAATCCCTTTAAATTCATAGAAACTTCTTTAAATCTTTTCGAAATTACTGAAAATTCTTACAAGACTTTTAAAATCCTTTAAAATTCCACGAAAATATTTTTATAATTCCTTAAAATATATAAAAATTTTTCAAAACTTTTCAAAATCCCGTAAAATTCTACAAAAAAATGATTTTAATCGTTTTTGTGGTTTTTTAAAGGATTTAAAGAGGTTTTTAGAGTTTTAAGAAATTTTAACGTATTTCGAAGGTTTTCCTTCGTATTTCGTGACACCACTTTTTTAAGATAGGAGGATTTAAGGGATTTTGATGTTCCTTGTGGAATTTTAAAGGATTTCGTGATATTTTTATGATTTTTAAAAGATTCCGTGGAATTTTGAAGGATCGTAGGAAGTTTTGAGAGATTTTTAGGAAGTTTAAAAGATTTTTAAGTCTTTTCAACTAAAAATTTGTTTGCATTTTTGATACTTTTCTGTCAAGGTCCACTGAAAGTCTGGGTTTTGTAATACCTCGAAATCGTTATAAATCTCTTAAAATCTCATTATACCTGAAGATTCTTTATGGTCCATTTCTTTTCTTTTCGACCTACATTATACCAACATTAAATGGAAAATTAAGGGTATAGGGAAGAAAGTGAAGAGGAGAGATATAGAGATTGAAGGGAAGAACTGTTGCAGCGAACGGAAGTTAGTTACAAAACGGAAGCAGGCTCCCTTAGTAGTGAACC
The DNA here is from genome assembly GCA_900474325.1 of Synergus umbraculus. Classification (NCBI taxonomy): domain Eukaryota; kingdom Metazoa; phylum Arthropoda; class Insecta; order Hymenoptera; family Cynipidae; genus Synergus; species Synergus umbraculus. Next base: position 14,068 of record UCOK01001440.1, on the reverse strand, counting down.
AAGTAGAAAAGGTGACTCTGTGACTCCCAAGACTCAATTACCGAACTCTGTGATTGCGGCCACATGCTTTCACCTATGCTTCGCAATTTTGTTCGAGAGAATACAGAAAAGTTTCCGCCAATTGTCCCTTGCGTCGTGTCAGTCTCTTTTTTACAACAAACCTTATTTACTTGATCTAAACTTCCCTGTTCTTAATTCCAAAGTCTTCTTAATCACAAGGAGGCTGATAAATGGAAAGTTTTCACTCTTTTAAAACTGGGGAATAATTAAAAACTAATTAGTCTAACGCACTGGTTGTTGAGAAGTTTTTTCTTGGTATTGGATAAAATTTAATTAGGATGGAAAGGTTCTGATTATGGAAGGTTCTGATTATGAAAGATTTTGATTATGAAAGAAAAGTTCAGCAGTAATGATAATTTGTTTTAATTTAACGAATTTTTAAATTGGATATCTCTGAATAGTGTTTGAGTAAATTGTAATAAATATTCAAAGAGTGCATTCATTCAATTTTTTCATTAATGATTTGCTATAGAGTTGAAAATACGCGTTACAAAGTTTCATGAAGTATATCAATGATGAATATCTTTTTCGATTTCGGTTCGCGTTTAATTCGCCGTTTCTATTTTTTGAATGGAAATGGGAAATGTATTTAATATTGAAAAGGTAGTTGGTAATTCGTACCTTCCAATGTAGACAAAGCGTCTCGTCATATTCAAACGTTTCGAAGCTTTCAAGAGACCATTCATCGTCATCCCTTCACAAAAGCAAACTACGATGTTCGCATTGCTATCCTGATTGAGATTCCGTAGAACTCCATCAAAAACTGAATCGTCTGATGTCGATAGGGCGGAATCTTCCCTTGCCACACAAACTCCACTCTTCTCTGCCAATTCGCGAAATGCCTGAATCCCACTTTGTCCATAATTCTCTGAAAAGATACATAAATAAAAAATAAACAAAAAGTTTATCCAGATATTCTGCATATTCATTTATTTCTGCGATAAATTAATAATATCGCAAAATTGCCTTCTCCATGGAAAAGGCGAAAGTCAGGAGGAAAAGTTTCAAAGCTCTTTGATCTTTGATTCAGAATAAGTACATAAGACTCTGCGGCAGCTTAACGAAATCCGGGAATCTTATTTAAAAAAAAGCCAGGAAAGTGACTAAATTTCAAATAAAATGATTGACTGACTTTGTGCTGAGAGAGCGTGTAAGAAATTTATTGAATCTCTGAGTTTTCCGCAGAAGAGCGGAGTTTCACACTTTATCGACTCGATGCAAAATTATCCGACTTATATCCTATAAAAGCTTCGCTGCGCCGCAGCTTCCGTTTCCTGAAGTAAACACGATTAAGGGAAATGCGGTGATTTTATCGGTTCTTATTTACCAAGAAACTTCGTTGGGACTCAGATTTTTACAGTTCAAGAATTGAAAGCTGGTCAAAATTATTTATTTTTAGTATTTTAATCAAAAGAAGTAATTGAAGAAACAAATCTCAAAAGTATAATGTGTATAATCAATCTGTTTAAACGGTGAAGAAGAAATCAGGAGGAATCAATATAATTTATCAATTGAATTGATTTCCTACTTTTATACGTATAGAAGATTGATTTGAATAACATAAGTAAATATGAATTTGAGGGATGGATGAGCACTTTAGGGAATAAAGTATTGACAGGAACAAATATGAGAAAGTTAATCAGTTAATGGTTATTTGGTTACGAAGAAATCTGCAAAATAAATGCGAGATCAATACGGAAATATTCACTCAAATTTACGAACGTTTGTATTTTCAAAATTTCAAGTATTGAAGTAAAATAAACGATTTATCGTACAGCTTCTGTCTAATTCTTCGTTAGAGAGATTAAATTTTTGCTCGTACAACTAGATCAATTGTCGATGAGATTGCCAGGTCTTGTTTCGGTCACGAGAGCTAATGGGATTACTCAGTTAAATTTATCCACTTTCCTTTACTTCAAGTGTTTAGGGAGCGCCCGACAGATTAATGTATTTTATTTTGGTAATTACCTTACACATTTTAACGAATTTAAAGATTTCACGATATTTCAAGAGATTTTAATGAACATCAAGGAATTTTTATATATTTTAAACAATTTTAAGATATTTACAGATAATTGAAAAGTTTTTAAAGAATTTCAGGTAATTTTAAGGGATTTTAAGTGATTTCATTTGATTTACTCTACATTATAGAATAAATACTTTAAAATTTCCTAAAATCACTTAAAATGTTTTGAAATCTTTTGAAAATTTTTAAACACTCTTGAATTCTTTTGAAATCCATTGGAATTCCTTACAATTAAACAAAATATTAAAAGAATAACTAAAATCTCCTGAAATTCTTTGAAATTCCTTAAAATAACTGAAAATCTGATAAAATCAGATGTCTTGAAATCTTGTGAAATCTATAGAAATTTCTAAAGATCTCTGAAATATTCTGTTTTATAACTCTTTCAAACTTTTATAAAAAACCCTTGAAATCTTGTGAAAACTCTTGAAAATTGTTAAACTGTTCTGAATTCTTTTAAAAATCCTTTGACGTTTCTTAAGATATATCTTGAAATTCTCTAAAATGAAAATTTTAAATTTTAATTTAAAATAAATAAATAAATTTGTACTATTAAATTTAATTTCTATTAGTAAATAAAAAATAATAATATGATTTTGGGAACTTTTTTGATATTCTTAATCCAAAAAGTGCAAAAATAAAATAAAACAAAAATTTTCGTCAAACTATACGTCTGAAACTTCAATCCAATACAAAGTTATAATAACAAAATTATTAAATAAAAAGTTAAAAGTGATTTCTCAGACTGATGGTACTTAATTTTTGTAGCTTTAATTAAATCTTTACATAAAAAAAACGTTTTAATTACATCATTAAGACAAATATGAAATTTTATTTTATTTTAAAAAATAATCACGAGATTCTTGAATTTGAAGAAATTTCTATTTATAAAAAAAATGCGTGAATGCTAATTAGCCTTGTGACTCATAGGAAATTATATAGTGTTCTGCAAACGCCCTTTATTTTGCGCTATTGTTGAGTGAAAACCTAATTAAAATTCATTTCGTCATTAATTAATGTGAGACTGAAAATTTTAATCCGATTGTATGTGGAAAATGTAAAGTAAACTTGAATTAATAAATTCAAACAAGCTCTAAAGTGTCCTTATCTTATTTATTGTGTGCGATTCTATTTTTGGAATAATAGCGTCATTTTTTCCTCTAAAAAAGGTTTTATATAAGCCGAAATAGAAATTTCGTTTCTACTATCATTTACATATATTGGATAATTTATGGAATCTAAATTGTGTCAAGGATCTTGTTAATAAACCGTGTCTTAGTGTCAAATTCTAAATAAATATGCACATGTTTATTTATGAAAAGCTTTCGGAAGTGTGAGTTTAGCACTGAAACGTATATTTATAGCATTATTGACTATTGCATTATTATTGGTGAAATAAAACGTTTTGATAGGAACAAATATCATTTTCTTTTTAATGAAAACCAAGCACGGTTTTATCTCGAACAAGCAAATAATAAGCTTTCCCATATCGATAAATTGTAGTTAATTAGTGGGAAATTGCAGTAAACTTTATAAATTGCCGCAGCAACGTAACGTGTTCATTACACATATTATGTTTTATTACTTTTATTGCTTCCAGGCCAGAGATGAGCATGAAAATAATTCATTGTGGTTTTTGACCAGAAAAATAATTGACATACACAATATTTTCTAATTTATTGATGATTCTTTGTATTTATAATTCTCATATTAGTTTGTAGACTTTTTTTTATAGAAAAATATTATAAAGTCTCCATTTCGAAAGAAGAGAAAATCAAGGTACAAAGTGATTCAGTGCCTATATATTTAGAAATGAAGATCATAGATACGAGTGCACGTTTCAATTTAGCTAGTAGATGCCTTTGATTTTATAGTGACCATATATTTATGCTTTCGAGGAGTTTCAAGCACATAAAAGATATTTTCGACATCAGACTGACGTAAAAAATGCTGCTTTGATTCTCATAAAGCCGAGCCTATTAATAAATAATCGTTCGAAATATAGATTTACTAATCTATATAGAATTTCTTATATTGTTAAGATAAAATAAATATTTAAAGATTATTGATTCCTTTTATTTTATTGAAAAACATATATAATGTGCAGTAAGTATTCTTGGGTCGTTGAAACTGCGGCTTCTTTAGTCTGCTTTAGCTGAATAATTCAAGACCGATTTGCCATCATATCGAAAACTTCCGTATGGTGCATAAAGCGCAGTGTGTAAAATAACTATAACGACATTCAAATGGATTGAATACGTACAAACTTCTTTAAAATAATCTACTTTCCATAAGTTTGAATATTTCCATTCTTTTGCCATCAGCGAGTATGAAATATGTTCTTCCTTTAGTGTCATTACATTGACCGATAAATCATCAATACATTACACAGAAAAAACTAGAGGTTCCACGCTGTTGCAGCTCCATTGAAAATGTGGTTCCTTTAGAATCTGTCAAAATCGGGGTGTTAATCAGAACTAAAGAACTACTAAAAGTGGTTACTTTGATGACATGAAGTTATCTGTAAAGGCTCTTTTACTTGTTTTTGTTTTTGCTCATCTGTTCAGTGTTCTCAAAGTTGGCTCCCTGCGCGCGCAGCGTGTGTTAGAGAAATTCTGCCATTGGCTGTAATGTGCGCGCGATTCAAAATCGAATTAAATCAATTCGATTTTGAATCGCGCGCCACATTACAGCCAATGGCAGAATTTCACTAACACACGCTGCGCGCGCAGGGAGCCAACTTTGAGAACACTGCATCTGTCAAGTAATGTGCGGTTATTTTGGACGACAAAATTTGGTTCCTTTGGATCCATTTTCGAAAAAGAGTGAATTTCACACCGTAGGAGTTCTGGTTTGTTGCATATCCATTGGAACCCAAAAGTGGTTCCATTTAAGATAATAGTTTTAACAGTGTAATTTATACATCGTTCTTTATAAAAAGAATGATTTATTTATATGAAATAGAGTATAAGTTCATATAATATTGTAGAAAATTGAAATGGAATATCTATATGCCAAAAGTTGGCAAAGAAAACATCTATTGTGAGATAAAAATTACTACCTTCTGTGTGGACAATCGATACGTAGGTCCAATTGAAGTAGCGTAAGATATCCATGAGTAGCTGAGCCTGGTACTGATCTGATGGAACGACACGAAAAAAAGTCGAGTATCTGTCCTTGTAACTCAGATCTCGGGAAGTCGCCGAGTATCCTATCTGAAAAATGAAAAATATTCTTGGAAATTACTTAAAATTTCGGAAAATTCAGTGAAATCTCGCCAAATTCGTTCATATTCCTTCAATATATGTATAAATTCATATAAATTCATGGCACTTGACTCACCTGTGGAATAGAAAACAATTGAAGCAGATTTTGCACTTGAAGAGTTACAGAACTCGCTCCAGGACCCACAACTCCAATCACAGGTGCCTGAGTCTAAAAAACATGTATTATTATCAAACTTTACCTTAAGAACTAAAGAAATATGTATAAAATTTTGTTAAACACTCCCCATATTTGTATATGGGGAGTAATTAATTAATTATCTGTGTAATTATCACCTGGTTAGTATCCACTCGGCATATTGGCGAATCAGCATTTTCCAGAAGCTGCTGATGCGTCGAAATTGGCGAAATTGCATCTCGAACAATTTCAATGCTTTGTTGCAAAGCAACAGGAGCTGACCAGCAAGAATCTCGAACTTCAAGTCCTAATTGGACACCTATTACACAAATAATTTCCCCATATACATTTAATTTCATGCATTAAATCATTGTTGATTTAATATACATATAATTTTATTAAAGACATCACCAACCATTTAAAATTCTATCATCTGCATTGATCTTATCGAGCGTAATCAAGGCAGTTTCAACACGTTGAATGCCATAAGTTTCCCTGATTGGTCCACAGACTAGAGTCCCTTTACTGCCCCTAGGAGTCTCATGGACGCTAAATAAAGCCCCGATTATAAAATCACCCTTCTCTCTAGCTGAGGTTTCACCACTGACCTTAATGCATATTAGGCAAATCATCAAGGCTAGTGGACACATTTCGTAAAATCAGTCACTGTCAGCTGTTCATCACGTGTCAATTCGAGAATAATCAAGTTTTCTGATCAACAACATCCTCAAAATTCGAAAGACTCCTCTTTTTTATAGAGCTTTCCTTTGGGATCCTTGAGTACGCCCAAGATTCAGGATCTTCTGATATTCGTTTCATTATACGATTTTTCAAATTCAAATCAGTTTGCCACGATTTAGGGACTCCTGGGAGATGATGACTTCCTCCATTCAAGAAACATCTCTCTGCAAATCCAAAGTTTTCGATTTGAATGCAAAATGTCAGAAACTTTTTAATTTTCCAAATTGGTCTTTCATACATTTTTCTACCATTGAATAATTGCAATAAGAATTATCCTTGAAAGAAGAATTATTCATTATTTTCAAGCGCGGATTAAAATTCCGAATTATAGTTTATAATCATATATATAGTCTTTCCATAGAAAGACTTTTTTCGCGAGTGCTGATGCATTTTAGGGAAATTAACACACTCGGTCGTCGCTTCAATAATACTTGAAGAGTAAACGTTTGACGCTTTTGTCTGCGACTAAACAAACGAAAAACCCATGAGTAATTAAATTTTATCGACCATAAGGCAACTGTCGCCTGAAAACTTTCCTGTACATAAAATGCATCACTAAAAAGTTTCCAAATATTTCACGAAATTGCTAAATTTTTAATTACTCCCCGCATTCAGTTTCATCGATAAAGTCTTGCAGATTGTTCAAATAATTATACATGAAGTCAAGTTTAACTTCAAGGAAGTTTAGACTAAAGTCTTGATTAAATGCACATTAATTAGTATGATTAGTACAAAGGTGCTCAGTTTATTCATTGCCTAAATGAAATAATAAGCTGCGTTCGTAGTAATAAGTAATAAAAGGAAAAGTGGCATATTAAGAGCATAAATTCTTCAAGCGGAAGTGCTACAATGCTTCTTGCTTCAAAAATTACAGATGGAAGGTTAATTAATGAGACGCGGTAATTAACAATTTTAGGTGATGTGGAAAACGATTACAGTGAATAGAACTAGGGCTTCCTTCTTTTTAATTCATTTTGTTCTTATAATATTTCAACTGCTCACGTTTTTATTCAAACATATTCAGAGCCTTCCATTTTCAGAGATCTTTTCAGGAATTTATTTCCATTGTGGACAATTTTTTAGTTAATTTGCATTTGAATCCAAGTTAAAAGTGGTAATTATCCTCTAATTTCCTTTATCCCGATTTCTCTAGTAGATGCAGTCTCAGGTCTCATCAATATTAAATGAACCTGGTGAGTGAGATTTCATGAGTTTACTGCTAGTTTTAAACATTCAAGAATGCACTTACATTCTTACCAAGAGAAAGAGTTATAAAATTCCTTTTATTCCGGGAGGAAAAAAGGCATTTTGTGGTAAACACAGACTCTATCTGTTGCATTTGCACGACTAGGGATCTCATATGGCGGAACAATGGGAGGTAATAAAACCTTATTTAATTCCAAGTGAAATTCGGTCAACCGTAGAGATGCTATGAAATAAACTGATCCCACATTTAATACTGTTTCGATCTCCAGTAAAATTTCTACGTGACGCTTTGGTAACAAAATTTCCTCTATTTTATAGATCTGTCTTAACTTTAAATTAAAAGGATCTGTCATAAAAATTTAGCTTCTAAAATACAGCGACACAACTTTTGTATCCGTTTTATGAAATAGAAAATGTTTGATTATAAAATTCCATTTCAAACGAAAGTTAAATGCACTTTACTTCTATATGCAAATAAAAAAAATCTTAAACTGTTTTACCGCAGCTTTCATTCTTCCGAAATTAGAGGCAATTTAAAAATTCAATTCTGGCACAAATTGGATTGTTCAAAAGTTGTTTCAACAAAAGTGCAATCTCCTAGTTCCAGGTTTTTTTTTCCGAAGCTCAAACATGTGATAGGCATAGGGTGAAGTTATCAGGTGTGAATTTCCGTGGAATCGGGAAAAAATGAAATAGAGCGAGGGAGTCGTAGGGATTTGCGGTGAAATGTTCGATTGAATGCTAATGGTTTATAGGCTTTGGCATATAGAAAATGACTGTAGTTCACTGGGATGGAAGTGATAGAAAAATAAAATGCATGGCTCACAATTCACATGTATGTTGACGATACATGTCGATAATATAATAATACTCGTATATAATATATATATGTATCGCAAACACACATAGAAGTTCATTGGCCATTGAATGAAAAAGAGGACCAGCGGAAATGGAAAGCTGTACATTCAATCGCTCTTTATCGAATACCGATTAACGATCTCGTGACCTTTCTACAAAAATATCCCGGAAATTGAGGTCTTAAGCTTAATTAACCAGAAGATTTCCATTTCCATGCCATTCACCGCAGTTATACGAATTGCGAATGGAAAAATCTAATCCGACCTTGTTACTTTGCATTTTTAAAGGGAAATGAGATGTCTTTGTAAAATCTTTGTAAGATCTTCTCATCTTAAGTGCATGCATTTAAAATTAACTTTAAGCGAAGCTTTAACATTAAACATTTAACAACTTTAAAAAGTAAAAGCACATATCCTCTTTTCGCACGTTAATTAATTAAAAATGCATGCATACTTAAATCTGTAACCGCAAGGGACGAATCAAGGTCAAAGTAGGTAATCCCCATATAAAGCTAGCTCATTTTATAAACTGCCGTGAGGTGGTAGACCATAAGCCAGATCCTCCAACCAGATGTTTCAATCAGCCTGACAAGTAATTAACTTGGGCGCGTAACGCAGGCGATAAAGCTGTTATACGTAAAACAGAAGTCGTGACACAATCGCCTTTTCCTCTTCCGGTGAATATAAATAGAGATTGGAGAGTGTGAATTGTGAAGGCGAGCAAATATTTCTGACGAGTTGTAGGATTTTGAGGATTTCTAGTGAAGACACGTGTCTGCAGTATTTCCCATCTTTAACTCAGGAACATAATATGCTTTAAACTACAATGGAATTTCTGTTTGGATTTTCACGCCTTTTGTTCAAAACCGAGTTACATTATATGTATATTGTTGACGAAAGCTTTGGATCTTCACGGTTTGCTGTTCCACAGACACAAAAGATTAAAATCTCGATGAAAATAATGAAAAATATCATGTAGTCGTAGAAGATTTCAATGGATTTCAATTATACATGCGTATAATATATAGAAATCATTGTGGAGATAATTTTATATCGTGTCACTAATCATTTATCTTTTCTTCAAGGAATCAGTAGTACAAGGCCTGTATAGTCAGACAAGATACAACTTGATAGATTCCTTGATTTTCCTTAAAATGATTTTAAATCTCATTTAAATCTCCGAAAATCTCTTTAAATTTCTTTATATTCTATATGAAAATCGGAATAAATTGCATGAAATTCCAGAAAATATCGTTAAATCCTTTAAAATCAATTGGATTGAAGTTTCAGACGTATAGTCGACGAAAATTTTTATTTTATTTCATTTTTGCACTTTTTGGATTAAGAATATTAAAAAATGTTCCCAATATCATATTATTATTTTTTTTTATTTACTAGTAGACATTTATTTATTTATTTATTTTAAATTTAAATTTAAATTTAAAATTTAAAATTTTTATTTTAGAGAATTTCAAGATATATCTTAAGAAACTTCAAAGGATTTTTAAAGGAATTGCAAACAGTTTAAGAATTTTCAAGAGTTTTCACAAGATTTCACTCTCTAAAATTGAATCAGTCAAATTCCACTGATTTTCCACTTTTCTCACGATTCTAATTAGTGAAAATTTACTGAGAATCAGTCAAAAGTCACTGAAATTTTCAGTAATCGTCACTAAAGTACTAAAAATTTCAGTGACTTTTCACTGATTTCCAGTAGATTTTTCACGAATTAAAATCGTGAGAAAAGAGTCACTGAAACTCAGTAGAATTTGACTGGTAATCAGTTAAATTTCACTGATTCAAGTTCAGAGAGCAAGGGATTTTTATAAAAGTTTGAAACAGTTATCAAAAGTATGTTTCAGAGATTTTTAGAAATTTCTATAGATTTCACAAGATTTCAAGACACCTTAAAGGATTTTGTCAGATTTTAAGTGACTTTAAAAGAATTTTAGGAGATTTTAGTTATTATTTTATTTTAAAATTTCTTGAAATTTTATCACAACATTTAAAATTCTTTAAAGTGTTTTAGAATTCTTTAGAATTCTTTAAATTCTACGATAATATTTCCTATATATCCTTTAAAATTCATTTAAATTATTAAAAATCTCATCAAATTCCATGCAATCCTTTAACATTTCACAAAATCTCTTATAAATCATAAAAAATCTCTTGAATTCGCTTAAAATCAATTAAAAATCGTCAAAATTTCTTTCAATACGTTAAAATCTCTTAAAATTGCCTTAAATTCCACGAAAACATTTAAAATCCCTTAAAACCTTAGAAACAGTTAGAAATCCTTCAAAGTATGTTAAAATCTCTTGAAATTCGTTAAAATTTGTAAAAATTTTAAAAATCTTAAAAAAATATATTAAAAATTGTTATAAAATCAGAAAAATCTCTTAAAATTTCTTAAAATCATTAGAAATCTCATTAAATTCCACAAAATCTTTAAAGAATCATAAAAATCTTTTGAATTCGCTTAATATTCCTCAAAATTTCACGAAAATCTTAGAAATTCGGTTAGAATTCGTTGAAATCTCTTGAAGTTCTTAGAAATTCTTCATCTTCCTCAAAATTTTACATCCCTTAAAATTCCCTTTAAAAAATTTAAAAAATATTATGAATTCCGTTAAAATTCGTAAAAATTACTTGACAATTGTCAAAATCCACTAAAATTCCTAGAAATCTTTTGAAATTTCTCTCTAAAAAAGGTAGTTTGTATAACAAAATGTCTCTATAAAATCTCGCATAAATTATCGTTTCAAATTGAATCCATAATTTATCAGGAATTTTGAAAATTTCTAAATGTCTTTAAAATAGTTAACAACATATATTTTAGTTGCTTGAAAATCTTGAAACTCATTCGAATTCTTTTGCAATTTTTTTACAACTTCTGTATCATCACTTGAAGCGTTTTAAAAATCATTTGAAATCCTTTTATTTTTAAAAACTCTAGAATCATTTATAATCGCTTTTGAAATCTAATTATTTTTTTAAAAAATTTGAATTTAATTTAAATCGGTTTCGATTCTCTTGAAATCCTTTAGAAAATCTTGAAACTTATTGAAATTCCATTAAATTGTCTAAAATCATTTGAAATCCTTTGAAAATCCTTTGAAATTCTTTAGAAACTTTTAAATCATTTGTAAATATCTTAAAATATATAAAAATTACTTGAAGTTCATTAAAATCTTTTGAAATATCTTCTTGAAATTTTTTTAAATCTCTGAAAAAAAAATCTATTGATAACTCTCGTCAAAATTACTATAAATCTCTTGAAATTCCTTAAAACTATTTAAAATCTTTTGCAAATTCCTCTAAATTCGCTAAAACTGCTCCTAATAGTAAATAAATAAAAATTTGGAGTATGTAAAAAAAATGGTCAGACTAGACGTCTGAAACTTCAATCCAATTTAAAATCATTCTCTATATAAAGCATGAGTTGCATTATTATAATTTTCATCAGAGAGAATATATTATATTATTTATATTTGAGTCTCCCAAAGATGAAAGACAAGTTGGTTGAATTGTTCGGAAATGTACCCCTTGGTTGGCATAATTTTGATCCTATAACAAAGTTTCAAAGGAATCCTTTTGTCGCTATTGTCCACGATGTCAAAATTTTCTCAGTCTTTCTACCTAGAAGGTACAGATGTGGCCAAAGTGGTTAAGTGACCCCATGTTGAAAATGACCAAAGCGATTATGTATTAGTAGTAGTATACAGGGAGGAGCTCGTCCTCAGAAATTATATTACCGGGACAACAATCAACCTCCTTCCTCCATCCATTCTTGAAACCTCTCGTTAATTTTAACGATCGTTTAAAGCGAAAGTCAATATCATTCACTGGCGCAATGCTATAGTTTATAATTCAATCAGTATACTAAAATTCAGGAATTATATGTAAGAATATAACTCCATATTAAGAGTATTCTTATATATAACTGGAAAACAAATCTATTCTAAAAAGATGATTGAATTGAAGTCGAAATATCGTAACGCCTATTCCGCATTCTTGATTCGTCGTGTAAGTATCGATACTTGCCGAATCGTAAATTCCACGTGAATTGAATTTGAAATTTTGAATTTGGTTTCGTTAATAATTATTTTGTCGTGAGTCTAAACTCGAAATACATTGAAAAGAATAGGAATTTTAAGGGCAGTTTATCAAATTTTTAAAGATTTCAAGAGAGATAATGGGATTTTAATTGTTATCCCTAGAATTTTAAAGAATTTCAAGAAGTTTCTGGGAATTTTTATAATTTTTCACGAATTTGATCAAATTTCAATCGGACTTCATGGTACTTTTATGACTTTTAAAATATGTATTTTGTGGGATTTAAATAAGGAATTTAAAACTTTATAGGGAATTTTATTGAGGAATTTCAAAACCTATTTATGATATTTAAAAGATTTTGTGATATTTTTAAAGATTTCATGGAATTTGATGAAATCTTTAATGATTTTTTAAGAGAATTTAAGAGTTGAGAAATTTCAAGACGTTTCTAAACATTTTTAGAGATTTTTATGAATTTTAAGGGATTTTGACGATTTTCAAGTAATTTTCACTAAATTTAAAAGAATTTTAGAATTTCTAAATAATTTTGTAGAATTTTAAGGGATTTCAGAATATTTTTGTGGAATTTTAAAGAATTTAATAGATTTTAAATGTTGTAATATTTGGAGGAATTTTAACATATTTAAACGAATTTTATTTGGAAGGTTTTGAATGAAATTTTAAGAGATTTCAAACAGTTTCTAGGGTTTTAAGGAATTTTCATAGATTTTAAAATGATTTTAAGAGAATTTAAGGGATTTTTATGATTTATAAAAGATTTTGTAGAATTTAAAAAAATTTCGAAGGTTTTCGTAAAATTTAAAGGTTTTCAAAAATATTTCTAATTTTAAAAGATTTTGTAAGATTTTAAGGATTTCATGGAATTTGATGAACTATTTAATGATTTTAAGAGATTTTAAGAAAGTTGAGAAATTTCTAGATATTGCTAGAAATTTTTAGAGATTTCGTGGAATTTTAAGGGATTTATTTAAAAGCTTTGAAAGAGTTTTATGCGGTTTTAAGGAGTTTGAAATATTATTCTGAAATTTTAAGGAATTTTATGAGATTTCTAATAATTTTAAGTGATTTCGAGGGATTTTTCTGATATTTAAATGATTTTGTGAGAATTTTAAAGGATTTCATGGAATTTGATGAAATCTTTAATGATTTTTTAAGAGAATTTAAGAGTTGAGAAATTTCAAGACGTTTCTAAAAATTTTTAGAAATTTGTATGAATTTTAAGAGATTTTGACGATTTTCAAGTAATTTTCACTAAATTTAAAAGAATTTTAGAATTTCTAAATAATTTTGTAGAATTTTAAGGTATTTCAGAATATTTTTGGGGAATTTTAAAGAATTTAATAGATTTTAAATGTTGTAATATTTGGAGGAATTTTAACATATTTAAACGAATTTTATTTGGAAGGTTTTGAATGAAATTTTAAGAGATTTCAAACAGTTTCTAGGGTTTTAAGGAATTTAAAAATTTTATTGTAGAATTTCGAGGAATTTTCATAGATTTTAAAATGATTTTAAGAGAATTTAAGGGATTTTTATGATTTATAAAAGATTTTGTAAGATTTTTAAGGATTTCATGGAATTTGATGAACTCTTTAATGATTTTAAGAGATTTTAAGAAAGTTGAGAAATTTCTAGATATTGCTAGAAATTTTTAGAGATTTCGTGGAATTTTAAGGGATTTATTTAAAAGCTTTGGAAG
>UCOK01001409.1:0-27134 GCA_900474325.1 Synergus umbraculus | reverse complement strand
ATATATATATATATATATATATATATAGAAATACAAACATACATACATATACATTGAGATACAAGAGGGCGCGAGATCTAACTACCACCTGCCTCATTTTCCCACGAGCCTCGGAGCGAGTCTCTCGAATACCGATGAGATAGAAGAGGATGGGATAACTCCTGTTGTAAAGGTTCAGAGTGAGAGGACCCAACTCTGCGTGTGCGTGTGCAATTTTCTTGCACGGCTTTGACTCGTGTGCACGACGTGTGGTGTGCGTGTGTCGGTGGAGAGAGATAGATGCGAAAGTAAAAAAGAGAAAACGATTTCTTGGTGGCAGCCAGGTAGAACACGTGCTGGCACGAGGTGGGTGAGTCACACACGCGGGAATATTGAAACACGACCGTTCCTCTCCTCATCCTGTCACTCCTTTCAAACAATTAGAGGCCTTCAATTCTTCAATTAGGCGGAAAAATTAATCATATAATTTTTTTTTAAATTAGCTACGCATCCTTTATATCTAATTGTAAGAACTTTTACATTTTATGAAATTTCCATGTAACTTAAATCAAGTCATACAAAGGTCATCAAGTAATAACCTTTTTTTCATCTATATATTTTCAATTTATGCGTGACGTTAATTCTCACCTTTTCGCCTTTTTTCAATTGATAAAATTGAATCATATGAATAATTATTGATTTTGGTATTATCTGGACAATTGATTAGAATGTTGTATTAGACATTTGTCAAGTGATGAAAGTTTAATTAAAACATATTAAAAATATTGGAAAATGTAACGACTGCAAAGCTTCCTCTCTATATATGTGATATTCTAAATTTAAAAAATTTTATTCTAAATTCGAATTCACTAGCATCGCAAATCCCTTAGAAACTTTGGGATTTTAAAATTGCACGATTGATTCCAGTTCAAAACTATCATTCTTCACGTTTGAGGTGTAAGCGCCATTTTAAATCCGTCATCTTGAATTTTGCAATTTTGACCTCAAATTTGAATTCAACGTCCCTAGAAACTCCTAATAAGCATTTTAATTTTCAAATCACTACATCACTGATTCCAATTCAAACGAGAAAACTTGACCCTTTGCCGATTATTATAATTTGGCCAAGTTTCATCCAGGTGACACTTCCCTACCATTATAATTGTTATCCAAATTTTTCTTGTTTTCGTTATAATTTTCTAAACTAATTAAAAACAATCCTGAAAGTCTCAATAATTATTTCATTGATACCCTTCATGCATGTGTTTTCCACTGCTCGCGCCTTCGCACTTGCAAATCATTGATATAAAAACAATGCGTGCATGCTTTATGAGATATATAGATTTATCTCGCTCTTTTCGAGATATAGAATACAAACAAATCTCGCGGGTTCATTCTTCAAAGACAATCAATCAATGATTATTATTTGCATGATGTGCGAAAGCGCGCATTAGAAAAAAAAATATAAATATATGTGTGTGTGTGTGTGTGTGTGGAATTGCGGAGTTATGGTATTAATGGAAGAATTAGGAAATTTGTGGATGGTAATTAAGTTACAGATTTTTCTAATTAGTCAACTGACTCGTTTCCTATACATATATGGGAGATTGCATAAATATCTACTCTCGTTCCAAAGTAATTACAGAAGGTGGGTTATAGCTAATATCCGTCAGGATTTTGGGCTTGTGAATTCATATCAGAGAGCGAAGAGAAAGATTTCCCCGCTCTTTAATTGACGAATGTCGGAATAAATATGTGGAAATTTCAACAATAAACATTTCTTTTTCTGAAATGCACTTCCTGGCGCTAATAAAATTGTAGCTTTTCTAAACTCTCTTAATATATCTTTATATACGCTTTCACACCAGTAGTAAATAAATTTATATTAGGATCATATTCTGGACTTAAACGAGCTGCATAGAATTAAGTTAATCAACCCTAAGAACTCAGAATCAAAGCGGAAATGTTGAATTAATTTCGACTGTGAAAATAGTTGATCTTTAACCTTTCGGGGAAGTGTCGTTTGATTATGGCTGCATGTTTGTCCGGGACAATTGAGTCCTCTTATCTTTCTAACAGGAAGTAATTGTTTTTGTGTGTAGCTAGGATATATGATTAATTGAGTTAATAAATTGCTTCTTTGAAAGCAGGTTTAACTCTCACCATTTAGTGTTTTTGTCTCTCAAAATCGTATATTGATCTCGGGACAATTATAATTGATGAACTTCTAGTTCATTTAAACTACTGTAACTACTACTTTCCGTTGGTATTTCTCAATTGTTATTTGAGGCGATAACATTTTGGTTAAAAAAAATCTCTGTTTTATACTGAATTTCATGAACTGCAGTATGTAGACTTTTGCAATTGAAATAATTGAATAATTCAATTTGAAGTATAATAAAGATCCAGTTGAGATCTGGGCAAGGCTTCTTTTCAAACAGTGTCGATTTGTAAGTCGTAAATAACACAATCATGTAGCTGTTAAGCGAAGATTTACGAAGCATGAGTCGTGGGTGATGTGTTCATACACGTATGATATTCAGAGCACTTCCTGAAACGTGACAAGGGACTCTTTGATTCGAGAACTCCGTCCTAGATGAAGACCCCATTTCTCTTCCCTTTTATGCCAATCGGAAGTAGCTTCTCTTCTTGAAAAGGAATTGAACAATTACACATCCCAAAGACTCTTATTTACAAAGATTTACCCCAGTAATTCACATTAAGAAAGACAAAAACAATATAAGCGTGTGAAGATTTCATTGGAGAAGAAACTTTCACCATCGATTAATTAGTGTGGAATATAGAGTATGTAAATTCAGGGTGTCTACTAACCGGGAAAACCGGGAATTAACCGAGAAAATGAAAAAGATTTTCTGTAAAAAGATAATTTGTTATTTTGAGTAGCTGAATTTTTTACACACTCTTGGATAATTATGTACTAGTTTAATGTATTTATGTATTAATTTAATGTATTAGTTTAATGTACTTATTTTTAGTTATTTAATATTTTAATTAAGGTTGAACATGTCTAAGGTCTTTTTGACCCTACTGTGCTACAGAATGGTTAAAAAAATACCAACAAGATTGCGTTTATTGCACAAATCACTATGCCACTATATGTAGAGAAGAGTCGACGAGTGATTTGAGCCATCGGGTACTGGAGTGAGCCACAGGATTTTTTCATTTTTTTGACAGTAATCTCTCGTGGCCAATAAAAGTTATTGCAACATTAAAAATTTTTGTGATTTTTTTTGCAGTTCTTTTCACATACAGAAATTGTGACACCGATTTCGATCTAAAATTGGATAACTAATTAATTAAGCATCTTTCAACATTTTTGCTACCATTTGAACAATAAAAAGATTAATTTTCATATTGATATTGCACGTTTTTATTTAATTTCTACTGTTTTTGCTTCCTCATAGAGGAAGCTTTGTAGTGGTGACAAGATCCAGTTTCCTAAAAAAGGTTTTTTTGAACATATTTCAAGGGCAATATATATCTAATAAGATGATCTGAAAAAATGTCTGGATGTGTGTGTGTGTGTCACGATCCAGCAATTTCTTGAAAACGCGTAGAGATAAATTGATGAAATTTTGCATAGTTATTCCACTATATACCTAGTTGAATTTCTTACAAGGGTTTAACAAAATATTTAATTTTAAAAGTTTTAAGTAATTTTATAATTTTCGTAAAATTCATTTTTCCCCTATAACTTCTCAAATATTGAAAATTTAAAACCGATGAAAGGAAAATTAAGATTCCTTTCATCGAGACGAATCGATTGACCAATATGATTTATGCATTTCATTGAAAAATAAGAAAGTTAAGCTTTATTGTAATTTTCGAAAATGAAGTTTTTGAATATAACTTCTCAAATAATCAAAATTTATTGCTGATGTAAAGAATACTTCATGCTTCCTCTATGAGGAAGTAAATCGTATTTGCTTACAGGAAGTAAAGTGCTCATTGAATGAGTACAAAAGGTGATACAACTTGACAGCTAGTTTAAATTTTTTAACGTGACTTAAACCACCCGACAAATTTGTTTTTCTAAATTTAAGTCATTTGTTTAATTTAAAAAATTTAGTCTTTTTTTGTTTGAAATTCGAAAAATCAATGATGCAGGAGCGTACGCATTGATTTTAGTTTTGCAAAGGTATATCACCTTTTTTGAAATCTTTATTCAATGAGATTTTATAGCCAAAAAACAAAACATGGCTAACCACCCGACTCTCCCCTATATTAATAAATGAGTTTATAATTTGCAAAAATGTTACAGCATCTTTATTTTTCGGTCAAAGTTCGTAAGTTTTAAGGACAATAAATTACCAAAATATTATTTTTTTTAATATAATAAGATATCGCAATACATAAAATTATATTATATTAGAGAGGAAATTGAAAAAATAAAATCGGAAAATAGCCGGAAATTTGATGACCGAAAACTAGTAGACACTCTGATAAATGATTACTCTCTATCCCTTGTCAGTTTAGAATTTAGATGTTTGGGGTTTCGACCGGGCCTCTCGAAAAGGGAGGCGTAAGCGCAGAAGCGTGTCACAGGGGTTCATTCATTTACTACTCTAACTTTTCAGAACAAGCTTAGTCGGTTTTCTTTGACCTCGTCTTTGACACATAAACTGTTTAAACTCGCATCACTCGGCACAATGGATTCTTTCATTCCCTAATTAGGACACTTTTGGATCTTTCGTGGAACGCCATTACTGAAATGAGTTTGTATTTCGCTCGATATACATAGGAAATATTTTTTCCAGATATATGTATAATTACTAAAAATTAATGAAGAAATTGATTACAAAAAACAACAAAAAAGGACGATAGATTTCCCAGAATTTAGGGAATTTCAAAGAACTCAAGGGATTCGAAAGAATTTCATAGTATTTCAAGTTATTTCAGTTTTATGGGATTATAAGATTTTCAAGAATAATAACAAATTTCAGAGAATTCAATTGGATTTCATTTAAAAATATTAAATTTGTAGGCTATTTCTCAATGGATTTTAAAATGTTTCTTGGACTTAAAAAGAAATTTCAGTTATCTTACACGGAATTTCAAGTAATATCTTAAGATTTATAAGGGTTTTTAAGAATATCAAGAGATTACAAATAAAAAAAAAATGTCAAGGAATTTAATGGGAATTTTGTCAGTTTGAAAACATACGGTCAGGGATAAAAACTAAATTTTAATTATTTTTTAGTATTAAAAAAATTGCAATGTCAAATAAAAATATTTTGCTTGATTATACGGACAGGTTTTTCAAACCGGAAATGATTCGAAATTATCGTATAATAATCATAAGGTTTAACTTAATCAATTAAAAAAAACGGTGAAAAGTTGACTAATTCTGAAATGAGGTGAACAAATTGACTGAACTTAAATTTATGTAATGCAGATTAAGAAAATATATTGCGAAATATGATAACGATTCATTTTCCATAGCGAATAGGATCTAATTGATTACTCTCTAAATCTGTATTAGTAAGAAGTTACTCATGAAATAGTGCCGATTAGTTTACTAATACACTTTAGTAAGCATTTTTACTATGAATTAATTAAAAACTACTAATTCACAGTAAAATAGTACTAATTCATTTAGTAAGGCTCACTAGATGATTTAGTTACCGTTACTAAATGAATTATTACTTTTTTACTGTGAATTAGTAGTTTTTAATTAGCTGATAGTAGAAATGCTTATTAAAGAGTATTAATAAACAAATCGGAATTATTTCATTATAGTAACTTCTTACTAATTCAGATTTAGAGAGTAGGTATAATTTTCCCATGTGCTTACAGTTGCTTCTTAATGGTTAATTCTGTTGAAAGGGTCTGATTGGCCTTGAATGGCCATTCTGCCCTCCGAGAAATCCGCCTTCGGAAAGTTACTTTTCACCTCATGTCAAGCATAAAATACGATGAAATTGGAGTAACGAGATGCAATAGAAGCACCATAAGTCGCGAGGTTTCTGCGTCATATTTTTTTGGCAAAGTGATTCGTTTCTTCGAAGCATAAGTATCGCTAAAGTGCGGTCATTGTGTGTGCTTTTTTTTTTTTTGGTTAGTCATGCGGTGCGGCGTAGCAAGAGGAGTCTTGGTAGCCCCCATAACCGTAATAGGACCCCATATACGGGTATTCTGTGGGCACCGTTCTCGCAGTTACGTTCCCACACTCTCTGCCATTGTAACGCATACCGTAAGAATTCACCCCTATTCTGGGCCCTTCGACCCCATAGAAATTAAATGCGCCTCCTTTCAGAAAGTTTTTCTTTAGGAAGCGTGCAATGCACGAGTTCAGTCAGATTCCTACACGTTTGAATAGGTCAACCGTTTCCGTATTCTATTCGACTTGACTGACTCCAATAGCAACGCAACTCATCCCTTTTTCTTAAATTTTTGTTCGATTGTGCTGGAGAAGGAAAGTGGTCAAAAGGATTAGCAAAAATTTTAGATTCACCTTTTACAGAAAATCCATGTCAAATTATTGAGGCACATTCCTTGAGTCCGGCTGAAAATCGATCAGGAAGTTTAGAATTATTTTGTGGTAAAACATGGGAGAAGGGGTCCGAACCCCTGTTGATATACCTGTTTGCTCCCTCTGCTGCAGGTGACTATGTCGATTTTGCGGCACGTTTTGCGTGATCTTTTAATTGAAAGTTTCTTTTTTTCTGATGCATTCTTTCTCCTATTTCCAGGTCTCCTTCTCCACTCCTTTAAAAAAAAAAAAGAATTTATCTTTCATTTTTTCGTGTTTTCAAGACCATTTTTCTTGCTTTTCACATTAATGTGGAGTGAATCAATAAAACCCTGCAAGAAAATTCTAACTTTTTCCTTGCAAATACAATTAATTTATTCATAATTCAGATGGGATCACGTAAATTTACGGAAATTTAAAATTTCCAAAATTTAAATTTATCAAAATATAAAATTTCCGAAGTTGAAAATTGTCGAAAAATAAAAATTTCTGAATAGAAAATTCCTAAAAATAATAATACCGAAATTTAAAGTTATCAAAATTTTTTATTCGAAATTTCTGTTTAAAAAGTATTTCCGAAACTTTTGTTGTAAGAGAAATTTTTAATAAAAGTTATGTAAATAAACAAACAAAAAATTTTAACGTTGAAAGATTTCAATTTCGGACATATTTAACCTCGGGAATTTAAAATTTTCGTAAATATACATGATCCCAATTTTAGTATTTAATTGAAAATTCAAATTATATAGTTTTTGTCCTACCCCCCCCCCACACCTGAAAATGCTCCTTTTGGTGTCTGCTTAGCCAGAGCGGTGAATGCCCATTTCATCAGTTCGGTGACGACAGAGCGGGTGCATAAAAGCTTCACGCCCGTTTCAGCGAGCGTAAAGTAATTTTCAGGGGTGTCATCTCTACTCACAAAGACGAACTGCTATGCTTAATTGATCTATATCTAACTTCACATTGTTCTTGATATAAAAAGCGACGTACACCCTATTATAGAAAAGTCATGGCATGAAATCTCGAATTCAACAAAGTCGAATATCGAAAATTTCGCATGAAACTCGAAAAGTATCGAATAAAGAAAGCATTGGCATTGAATATTTAAATATATTTGTCGAAAATCGGTTTTTTGTATTCAAAAGTAAAATGATCCTTTATAAATTCACAGACTTTACGGTTGAAAATTAATGAAAAATTTACTTTTTTTTTTTGAAAATTCAATTATTTTGATGAAAATCTATTTCTCCAAATTAAATTTAATTAATTAAACGATTTGATTGAAAATTTTCTTTTTGTCTTGAAAAGTGAACTATTTTTCGTTGAGTATAAATTCTTTCTTTCGAAAATTTATCTTTTCAGTAGAAAATTTAAATATTCAGTTGCTTATCCATTGTGTTGATTGAAATGCAAAATAAACAACTGTAGCTCCATTAAGGGAAACTTACACCTTCTCGGTTTCTGAAAATCATTTTTTTTTTGTGTATTTTTCTAATCTAAAAGATCTTAGAAATAACCCTCTAAAAGGGTTTGGCAGAATTCTCTCTAATTCGCGAGTTATAGCTCGTTAAACTCAACATATATAATGATTTTTTTTTAATTTTCAGAAAACACTTGGCAGAATCCCTATGGTTCACTTTTTGCCAAATTATGTTTTGCAGATTTTTGACAGCTTCAAATATGACAAAAAACATGGTAAAAAAAATGAATATTTTGGAAAAATGTTCGACTTAGATGGCCTCAATCCTGTTGACAGTTTGACCCAGTAGACCTTTTGACAGGGATGCTGTCAATGCCATCAATTGAAATTAATTCCATAGGATATTCTACAAAGTCCCAATAACTCGTAGAATCCTTTAAGATTTCTAAAAATTCCAATAAATTTCATGAAATTCCCTGAAATACTGTAAAATTCGGTATACTGCGAAAATTGGCGCAACTTTCAAACCACTGAGGTTTTTGACTTGAATGTGTTCGATATATGGTGTAGCATACATCACTTTTTTCAAATAGAAGAAGAATAGGTACTGTTAAGACTGTTGTGCACAATCACTTAGAAATTCAGATTGAGAGCTAGAGCATATTTGCAGGTCGCGTGAGCTGCACAGGTTGCTTATGACTCGTGTTATAGCATATATCACAATACATCTTCATGGGGGGTATGAGCTAGGTAGGCGCGCTTCGTTTAACTGCACGCGTGCAATTTGAGATTTGAGGAAGGTGGTGCAGCACGAGTTTGCACACAGTACATAATGTGTTGCATATTTCGGTGTGTGGGTGTCTCGAAAAGTGTACGTGTCGGTGTTTCTCAACTGTGGGTGTGCCCATACTTATATGCTCGGTGCCAAGATATCGGCAGCTGGCCCCGGAATCGTGAGAGACTCGGGCAGATGGCCCGCTCGAGTCTCGAACGACTCGAGTGTGGTGTGGTGTCGGTACACAGAACAACACACAAAACACACGGAATCCTACGCCTTCCTTAGGAAGGAACCACCGAGGTTTCCCACGGATCGCGGGTCTCATCTGTCCGTCCTTATACTCCTTTTACGACACGATAGTCTCCTCTTGCTGTCTGCCTTCCTCTCTATATCTTTCTTGACATGCTTCGCCACTAATATCTACGTCGGTGGGACTCTTGACGTGTTAGTTTGTATGTGTGTGTGTTTGTGTGTATTTGTCTGTTATTTCTGGGTAATGCGCGATGAGGCTCGATTGCGATTAAGTGGGTGGCTAAGATTGTTAAAATCTATAGTCAACATAGTTCATTAATTATTTTGCTCAATGTTCATCTTGAACTGTCTGATTTTGACAATTCATTTAATCATAATCAATTATTGTATGTTGCTATTTGAAGAGTTCGTTCGTATGATAGTTCAAAAATTTATTTAGTTAGTCAAAAATATCCAAATAAATTAAAAATTGTGTTTATAAAGAAATTTTTACTTGAAACAACTTTTACATTTATGTGAAAGTTAAACATCAAAGATGATAATTGAGGACAATAAGGTAATTATAGCCATTCAGGAAAATGAGAAAAGTAAAAATGTTGATATTATATGTTTTGAAGTTTAGAGATAAAGCCGCGCGCGAGACATCTAATAGTATTCTCTAAAAGTGCCTAATTGTTGGCAAGCCGCCCGCCTCATTATAAACAGTGCTTTATCCTCTCACAATCATTACTGAAACTTTCCAACCACATTAAGTACTTGTCCTCCAGTTCTATGTATTATACAATACACATATACATATACTGTATATACTTACACATGTTACATATATTTACAGTTTTATTCATTTTTATGAGTGGGTGGAAGGATGTGACAAAAGGTGGGAGCGTGAAGGCAGACGAAGGGGAGAGTGTAGGAGCAAAAAGGCCTTATAATTATAGGCTCAAGTGCAATGAGTGATGTGTTTGCACCTACGCTATATTTAAAAGCTACTTATTACGGTTACGACACTATGACAAAAGCGCTACAATGCTTATTGGTCTCCTTTAAATTTCTCTAGACGATTTTACAGTAATGTGCATACTGCATAGATGATAATAGAAAGGACACATGTCACACGCATAACAATGCTTGCCAGAACATTTGCCCGCTCTCATCGTTTCCATACACGTGATTTGACAAATATTATTTCTGCACTTTACCCCATATTGATTTCCATCATCTTCAAATAAGAATAATCCGATTGTCATCAATATTTCCTGTGAAGATTCGAGACCCGAATGACGTTACCATATTCTTTTTTTTTTCATTGCTGAAAATGGAGACCAATGAGCGAGCTTGTTTGTCCCTCGTAAACAGGCAATTCGGAAGAGAGTCGATTATAATATCAGGTGAAGCGTAAAGTACGGCACGTTACCTAATGTCCGTACATCCGTGCTTTCGGGCACAGATTGGCCTCTTTCGCAGGTGGCCGAAAGGCACTTTAGCCTTCGAGCGATGACTTTCGTCATTATGTTGCAAATTATGTGACTGATGAAGGAAGCGGTCAGCCCGTATAATTGAAGCTTTCGCAAAAAATCGATACCACAATGCTGGACACGAGGCTGCTACCGTTTCAGGAAAGTTAGGAAGAAATGTTTATTATACCTATAGGAGGTATTTAGTAAATAATATATTACTGCAAACAACTAAACTTTTACATCATTAATTTCTAATGTCGGTTGTATAATTTATGAGTATCCTATCATAAGATTTCAAGTGATTTTAAGCAATTTCAAAATCCCATCTCCTGATATACATATACACTATATACATATATTTACTTATTTATTTATTGAATTAATAAATTTTTCATTGAATTTAGCGAATTAAATTCGTTATGAGAAAAAGAAATTGGAAAGAAAGTGATCTTTGAACGATTTTCTTGAAAGTTTCCAGTTTAAAGCGATCAAAGGGGGACAATGCGCTTTCAGTGTCCACCCTAATTCGTGACGCGATCTGCACTCGCGATAGAATGGGTGGAAGGCCCCCAGAAACCTTAACGACCCCCCTAACTCGTGCAGCACACGAGCCCAGCAGGCTCCGTAGGATGCACATGCTCGATATTCCCATGGATATTCCATGCCTTATGGTGGCCGACGGCGAATATAGTAGAGGTCCGGTCTCCCCTCTTCCCGTTTTTTATTTTTCTTCTTTCCAAACACCACAAGATTTCCCCCTCGTTCATTCGTTCGTGTGCGGACCACGAGCACGATGCGACGTGTGTAGGCACGCACATGTCCCGAATTCCCACAGTCCTGCTCTGCCATCACCTTGTGAGAGGAGATTCTTACGGGGCACCCGGATTTCTCCCTTTTCTTTTCACCCTCTCTCTGTGAAATCCATCCTGAACCGCGACCACGTGCACTCACGTGCGTCAGCATCTTACCGTGCTTTTCATGCGCAGTGATGAGCACGCGTCTTTTCAATTTATTAATAATAATTTCAATTATGTATTTAATGTTGCTAGAGTATTGTTAAAGTATATTTAGAGTATAGTTAGAGTATATAGTTAAGGTATTGTTAAAGCATTTTCTAAGTGATATCCTCCTATCTTAAAAAAGAGACGTTACCAATATATCCAACACAATGTTGTCGAAAACTTGATTGGTTCCTTTGGAAATTGCGCAAATTTGTGTCAATGATGTGAATAATAAATTATTACTGAAGCAAAATAATATTTCAAGATAAAGTTAGTGAACATTATTTGAGAAAATAAGAAGATTTTAAATTAAACAGTAACTTCTTCTATGTTTTTTTTATATTGTGGAATTTTAATGAATTTTATGAACCTTATGGAGATTCCTGAAATTAGATAAAGAATTACAAGATTTTATATTTCAAGAATTAAAACTTCTTAATTATTTTTTCTGTGTAAAAACGAGAAATTAATCGCGCGCAGAGAGCGCGGATCATAATTGCTAGTTAAATTATATAGTTTTGAGGTACATATATTGCTAGAATACGTAGTTAAAGTACTATTATGGAATTATTAAAGTACAGTCAATACGCAAAGAAAAAATTCAGTTGATTCAACAAAACAGTTTGTTCAACCTATTTTGTTTGTTGCAATTAAAAAATTTGATCAACTCAACTAAACATTTGGTTCTTTTTAAACAGCGCAACAATTTCATTTGGTCAATTCAAAGTAATTATTTGTTTTGAGCATGTTTAGTTAATTCAACCAAATAAGCGAGTTGTGTTTAACGGAACATACTATTTATTAGAAAATGATTTCGTTAAAATAACAAAATAATTTGGTTGATTCAACCAAATATTTCCATTAACTGCACTGTCTGCAAATAACGTAATCTCTTGCCGCTTTTCACACGGAGAAAAGAAGGAAGTAAATCCTCTACTAATTGGGAAAAGTATCAAATGTTCTTAAAATAGAGTATTTTTCAAATGTAAATAATAGTAAATCGTACATAAATGATAGAATAGCATTGTTGACATAGTAAAGTTTATCGTTTGTTAAAAATACTAAACTCAAAGCTTTAAATAATAGATATTATAATTATGAAGTACTTTGTATGCAGTCTAAGCCTTTATTTAAAGTCTATTAAATTTTAATAAACGTCATGTTGGATAAAATTGTATTCCTTAAGTTTAGAATTTCGAAAAATGCATAGGAGGAAATAATTAAATAAACAAGTTGCATCAACTTTTGTACTCATTCAATGAGCACTTTGCTTCCTGTAAGCAAGTATGATTTGCTTCCTCATAGAGGAAGCATTAAGTATTCTTTACATCAGCATTAAATTTTGATTACTTGAGAAGTTATATTAAAAAACTTCATTTTCGAAAATTACAATAAAGCATAACTTTCTTATTTTTTTATAAAATGCATTAATCTATTAGGTGAATTGATTCGTCTAGACACAAAGAATCTTAATTTTCTTTACATCAGCTTTAAATTTTAATTATTTCAGAAATTATAGTCGAAAAATTACTTTTTTAAAAATACAATTAACCATAACTTTCTTATTTCTCAATTAAATCCATTCATCATACAGGTCAATCGATTCGTCACGACATAAAGAATATTCATTTTCCTTACGTCAACTGAAAATCTTGATTATTTGAGAACTTAGAGCGAAAAATTAACTTTCAAAATTGTAAATAAACATAACTTCCTTAATTTTTAATCAAATGCATTAATCATATAGGTCAATCGATTCGTCTCGATGAAAGGAATCTTAATTTTCCTTACATCAGCTTTAAATTTTCAATATTTGAGAAGTTATAGGGGAAAAATGAATTTTACGAAAATTATAAAATTACTTAAAACTTTTAAAATTAAATATTTTGTTAAACCCTTGTAAGAAATTCAACTAGGTATATAGTGGAATAACTATGCAAAATTTCATCAATTTATCTCTACGCGTTTTCAAGAAATTGCTGGATCGTGATACACACACACACACACACACACACACGCAAATTTCTTTTATCTGTCAAAAGAATCGTTTCACTGTTAAAAAACTCAGCTGCTAAGTGCAAAACGAAAATAATTTTATCAATAAATGATTTCTTTTGTCTATAAAAAGAAATCCTTTGACTATGAAAAGAAATCCTTTAACTATTAAAGGATTGCACTTGTAGGCTACTGAGTGAAGTGCGTCTATACATGAGTGATTGTACGTTGTTTCAGTTTTAGTTTCCCCATTAAAGAAAATAATTTGACAGTAAAAGGATAGGATTTGAAAGGAAAATCCTTTTACCATGAAAGGATTTCTTCTCATATCAATTTTGAATAGAAAATCCTTTCACGGTAAAAGGAATCGTTTAACCGTCAATAGACTGTTTTTAGAGTGTAATTTAGTTATTACTCCCAGTCGATGAAATGAAACATTTGTAAAGTATTTCATATCTTTTATAGATTGCCTCACAGAATTGAAATTTTCATTTGGCATGAAGTAGGCATATAATTCCAGGCTTCCTGAGAAACTGTACAAAGATGTTTGCAATCTTTTTGAACCTATTAGAGAAATGATTATCTGAAGAGAAACTATTTCAACACTTTCAGATATACCTGGGAGTTTCTCACACATTTCAAGAAACTTATTAGGTTGAAATTGATTAAATTAAACTTTTTATTTAGCAATTGATATCTGCTTCATCATTTTCCTGTGTGATTCCTAATCCGACTCCTACAATGCTCGCAAAATTTTAACTTATAAGAAGTGACCTAAATTAAGTTTTAATACGTTATACAGATATATATGTAATTGATCACGTATATTAATCATTTGAATAAGCAATTAATGCAAAATCTGATTGCTTCGAAATGTCGCAAAAAGTAATACTTGCTTCCAAATAAGTAAGTCAGAACAAGCTTCTTAATTTAAGAGGATATTTCGAAAACGTCAAGAAAGTGTCTCTTTGATTCTTTGTTTATTATATAAAGAACCTTTAATTACTCGATTTTATCACGCCTAAAAAAAATCCGCAGAATCAGAAGTGAACGGGATCATGTATGAGGCAGACGCCTTTAGAGGCACCGGGCCTGTAAGCCCGACAGTAACATTTTTTCATAATGCTTATTAAATTTGCAGATGCCACTTATATTGCCTTCCGAATAACGAGTGAAAGTTTCGTCACTATAATTAATATCTTCAATAAATTTATCGCGTCTGTAACAAGTGTCACGGATCTGACCGAAATCTTAGCAACCAATTTGAAATTTCTGCGTGCGTGGAAGTCACATTACATGAAAATGAAACCGAAACTGCCCAAGGGCTTTACTAATAAATCACTGGATTGCAGATCAAAATCAGTAATTACAAATTCTCCCGAATTTTGCACCGTTCACAGTCCAAAAACTCCCTTAAAATTCATTTAAAATGTCTTTTGAAAATCTAAAATTCTTGATAATATTTTTAAATTCCAGGAAATCGTTTGGTATCCTTAAAATTACAAACCGTTACATCAAAAAACTGATCAAATTTCAAAAAATCTTTTGGAAGCCCTTGAAAATCTCCCGGATTTGCATTGCTTTAAGTTTACTGCTTTGGTAATACATATGTACTAAAAGAATTGAAAATATCCACAAACCCTGTAAATATTATAGTTAACGGACGGTTATCCGATTACCAATTTCCATATTTTTGATAATAAAATTCAGGCGAGACCTCTGCCTGTTAATTTAAATGATTGCTTCTCCGCCAATTTCAGTGAATTCATCCGAATCTCCTCACCAAAATACTAATATATGTTAAGGATGTACGTCGACATGAAAATAATATTGGGTTTCAAGTCGAGGCCGAGGACTACTATCCGTTCATTTTACGAAGGCCCCTCTAAAACGTCCGTACATTTTTGAAATTTACTTGTAAAAAAAAAATCGCATGAAAACACAAGTCATACCACGATAAAGCTTGATTTATTGCGCATAAGACAAGTCCACATTTGTTTATGTAAAAAAATTTGTTTATAAACTAGCCCCTGCGAAAAGATAAAAACCAGGGTTTTTTTGCGCAACTCTGCCGTAGCTTGACTTTCGATGACGATATCTAAGAACTAAATAATGCAAAAAATTTGAAAAAAATTATGGCGATACTTTGATGTTTTAACTATACATACGTTAAAATTAAATTTCGATATATTAATAACAATTAAAAGAAAATGCAATTGAAGATGACTATGCTATCTCTCGTAATATACATAGTAGAGACTTATATTTTGGCTTAAATTGCTTGGAAAAGTTTAAAAAATGCAATAAAATTATAATTAGGTATGAAAAACTTAAAACCTATTAGTTAATAACAAATATTGCTGGGTAGCCGATGAATAGTAGTGGGGGTGTGAGGACACAGGACACTATAGCTGAAGGGTCTCCTCATTGAATAGCTTTAACTGATATCCAAAAAAATAGAAATAGATACTTCTTTTTCCTCTTTTCAGAATGGGTTATGTTACTAAAATACTTTAAGAATGAGCAGAACCTTCAACTATAGAATCCCGCTGGGTCCTCACTCCTACACTAACATTCATCGGTCTCCCAGCAATATTTGTTATTGACTAATAGGTTTTAAATTTAATTTTAACGTATGTATAGTTAAAACATCAAAGTATCGCCATAATTTTTTTCAAATTTTTTGCATTATTTAGTTCTTAGATATCGTCATCGAAAGTCAAGCTACGACAGAGTTGCGCAAAAAAACCCTGGTTTTTATCTTTTCGCAGGGGCTAGTTTATAAACAAATTTTTTTACATAAACAAATGTGGACTTGTCTTATGCGCAATAAATCAAGCTTTATCATGGTATGACTTGTGTTTTCATGCGATTTTTTTTTACAAGTAAATTTCAAAAATGTACAGACGTTTTAGAGGGACCTTCGTAAAATGAACGGATAGTAGGCCCCTCGGGGCCGAAGATACGCACGGGCAACATGTTTGACAAAAAATATTCATTCTCAGTTGAGAGGTGAATGGTGGTGAATGCTACTCAGCGACTTAATACGAACATTTTTTCAGGATTAATGTTACATGCCTTACTGCTTGATAGTCAGGTGCTGAATGTGATGTTACAGCCTAAGGAAAAAATAAACAAAAAAATAACTCGATCTCTGCGTGAATTAATAAATTCTCGTCGGTCCGTTCGTGCAGAAATAATACATACATATAATGAATGAATACCGGATAGATCCTCTCCAACCCCTCTTCTACATATTTTTCTTTTTTTCTTTTTTTTTTTCTTTATTACTGTGTTGTGTCGAGCTGTTCATATAATAAACTGATCAAAGTTGATGCACGATCTATAGATAATGTCGTCTTGAAGAAATTCATCAAGGATTCCGGAAATCTTTATTCTACACTGTTAGAAATTTCTGTTGTGATTTCGCAACAAATGTATTGGAAGTTTATTACCAATACGTATTGTTATTTTACAATACAATGTTGTGAACTCTGAATTGTGAGAAATCGAGTGTTTCATGTAATATGGTTTGCATTACATTATTATTAAAAATCCAAAAATCAGTGGCTTTAACGTCCAAAAGTACACAAATCAAGAATTAACTATGACTTATAGCTGAACTGTAACCCAGAAATGCATTCCTAAGGTTATAATTTCGAACACGAGAAGTTGCTTATAGGTTACGTATACAATTTTTTTGATTTTTCAATGATACTTTAATTGATTAACTTTCTTTTTACAATCAATGTATTACGACAATTGTATATTGTGGTTTTTTTTTATTTAGATTACTTCGTCCATAAGGCTTGCAATGTTTAAAATGTATTTAAAGGAGAATCAATTGTAATATCACGATACATGTATTGTAACTTTACAATAAATTTGTTGCAATCGTCCTTTACAATACATGTATTGTAATATTAAATTACAATTTGTATTGTAATGTGTTGTAAAATCACAAACATTTTTAACAGTGTAATCACAAGCTCATAATACAAATTCCGAAGTTTCAGTGCAAAAGCAAGTATGTATATATTGTATATCTATTGACAGAAAATTCAAACGAATAACTTACACCAACAGATCGTAGATATACTAAAAAAATGTGCTGACCAAAATCAAAAAGAAAAATTGACCTCTAATTTGAATCAATATCATACATACTGAAGAGAATTAAGTATCTAAAAAAATCGGAAGAATTCCAGAAAAATAAAAAGAACAAATCAAAGCATATTCAATCAATTTGGAAGATTTTAAGAGATTTAACAAAATTATTAGGAATTTGAAGGGATTTCAAGAGATTTAGAAGGATTTTAAGTGATTTTAAAACAAGTTTGAAGAGTTTAAGAATTTAAAAATATTTCGCAAGATTTTAAAGATTTGGAGACTTCCACAATTCCAAGATAAACTCTTCAGTGGTATTTGAGGTGGCGAGCGATTTGAGGCTGTAGAAAAATTCTGAAGGCATGCGATCGCCCAGTTGTTCGCCTTGCATCAACTTGCGAACTCTCGAACTGTCCGATTCAGTAAACCTCTACCATTTTTGTCTTGAGGTCGTTGTATTTATCGATGATCGGTGGACACACAAGTATGTCTTTTGAAGCTGGCCGATGAACTTTTCTGTCAGACACGATATAGTGTTACAGTACTCAATATTGTCGTATGTGATTTGCACTGCGACAAACTTTGATTTTATTTTCTAAAAATGCAGACGCGCGAAAATGTCTAGGCGCGTGCATGTTTATAATGGGCTCAAGTGTGATGTCATTTTTTCCAGGCATGTTGGTGGTAGCACTTACTTATAACACGAACCAAAAGCATTTGAATCACGTCACAATTTTTTACTCACTAAATTCACCTTAAATCACGTTCGGATCACCAATTTTAGAGTCCATGAGTGGGTGAAATTAAACAATGACGCGTATTTAACGAGTTGTTATCGCGTTGATCGGCTGAAGGCGAAAATACAAATCTTGTAGAGGGCAGAGATAAGTTTGAGAAGGATAAGTCCCACCAATTAAGTCCGAGGGAGAACACTGAGAAAAATGGATCATAAAACTTAGATGATAAAACTAAAGATAGTACCTATCCGGTAACATAAAATATGTTAATGTATATGATCTATGATCGCCCGTAAAGTATCATGGCGGACATGGGTCATACCCATGTGTTTCGCTCTTTTCTCAAATACGTGAACGTTTTTTCTCGGACTTTTCATAGATAATTGATTATTAACAAGGTCGTACATTGGAATCCGATTTTAGAAGAAGTAAATATTATAATTATTATTATCAGGATTACGGTAAGTGATATTTTTTGCTTTAGATTGTGTAAAATATAGATTAAAATCTTAGTTTTGGTACAAATTTTAATACCCTGGATTATAAATTCTAATATTGTGAAGTATAAATTTTAACATCTTGGATTATAAAAGTTAAAATTTATATTCGATTCAGTTTATAATCTAAGATATTATCTGATAATATCTTTTTTTTTTAACATCTAGAGATTATTGTTTTAATAATCTAGATTGCTATCCCATTACCGTTTACAATCTATTTTTCTCAGTGAAGGTAAGCTGGGACTGATGGGCCAAGGGTGCTTTCTCGAAAACCTTAAGATTTTGTTTTATTAGAGTTTATCATAAAAAGGAAGGTCTGCCGCGACAGCACCAGCCTTTACCGTTTATTGTGTTTGGAGAAAGTGTAAAATTTCTGCCAAACATGTAAAACGCACGCCACAATTCTTTTGTTCGTTTATTCTCTGAAAGTTTTGTTTCTTTTCAACACTGAGAAAAATGGATTGTAAACGGTAATGAAAAATATGTTACTAGGTATAATTTTGGACTATTAACTATGAAACAGCAATCTAGATTATTAAAACCATAATCTCTAGATGTTAAAAAAAAGATATTATCAGATAATTGTATTTAATAATATCTTAGATTATAAACTGAATCGAATATAAATTTTAACATTTATAATCCAAGATGTTAAAATTTATAATCCAAGATATTAAAATTTGTACCAACACTAAGATTTTAATCTATATTTTACACAATCTAAAGCAAAAAATATCACTTACCGCAATCCTGATAATAATAATTATAATATTTACTTCTCCTAAAATCGGATTCCAATGTACGAACTTGTTAATAATCAATTATCTATGAAAAGTCCGAGACAAAACGTTCACAGTATGTAAAACTTTTAGATCATATATTCTATACTCTAGTTTTAACATCTAAGTTTTATGATCCATTTTTCTTAGTGCAGTCAATTTGTTAAGAAAAAAATTTCACAGCATCCCTTGAAGCAGTCAATTTATCTCCCTACATCCCTAATTCTGCAGCACTATTATGACTTTATGACA
The DNA here is from genome assembly GCA_900474325.1 of Synergus umbraculus. Classification (NCBI taxonomy): domain Eukaryota; kingdom Metazoa; phylum Arthropoda; class Insecta; order Hymenoptera; family Cynipidae; genus Synergus; species Synergus umbraculus. The sequence goes on along the minus strand of UCOK01001409.1, from coordinate 7,384 downwards.
CGTGCTTAAACATCCACGAATAGAAAAAATGTCAGGGGGAATAAGGTAATAAGGTTCAGGATTGTGATCGGAATCAGGATCAGGAAAAAGTACAAGGAGGAACTGAGCGGTTTATCCGCCACGTTCCTTGCACACGCCACTTATTAAGCATAAGCAGTATGTGGTTAAAAGGGCGGAGGGAATAAAGCTTTATATATGTATATGGGGACTCGGAAGGAAGTTTGCGGATCCTGAAAGTGTGACACTCATCTGCATCAGGCGAGGGGCAAAGCATCTCGTGCTGATTCACATTCACTCAATAAATGTAAAGGCATGTCTTTTGCCAGCAAATACATCGTTTTGTCACTGTATAATACTATAGTTGTGTGTATAAATAACACACTGTTGAGTAGTCCTTCGAAGAAGGTACGCGTAAGTCTACATCTGCCCGAGATTCTCACGCGGCGCGCGCGACTCGACTCGACGCGACGCATCTGTCTCAAGTTCCCACAACGAGGAAGATAACTACATACTATCCACTGAAAAAGTTCTATCCACTTCTTTGGCCCTCGAGGGCGCTCTTTCATTATTGCCTTATTGGTCATTGATGAACAATTTCAAACCGGCTACTGTCGATCAAACTCTCGTTGTCCAATTCTCGAGAAAAATTGTCCGTATCAAATAGTTAATTACGTACTTTTAATTATGATAGTCAGGTATTTTTGCACGGATATTTATTGAACCGACAATTATTATTATTATTATTATTATTATTATTATTATTATTATTATTATTATTATTATTAGTTGCAGAAATTTAAATTAAATAAAAATTGGAATGATTTAAAAATTTCTTAAATTATTTCGAAATATATTAAAAGATTTAATGTGATTTCAAATTTGAAAACTTGAGTTCATCTGAAATTTCAACTAGAATATCAAAAAATATTAATTCAAGTTTACTACGAATTTAACAGAATTTTAAAGATTTTCCGAGATTTTAAAAAAATGCAAATGTAAAATATAAATGTTTTTCAAAACGAAAATGAATTCCAAAGTTAGTAATTTTTTTTTATAACATTTAACTTTATCAATTGAAAAAGGTAAGAAATTCTTAAAATCTAAGTAAAATTGTTGAACAAATTGAAAATAGGTGAAGAAATTATGAATAGTTGCGATGATCTTGTGATGACTATAATAAAACTTCAATGTGATAAAACAAAATGTAATATATGACAAGAAAAAGGGTTGAATTAATTATTTAATTAATTAATTAGCAGTGATTATTTTTAGTGCGATAAATATGCGTAAGATGCTTTGAAAATTGTATTTAATTTTAATCTCTTATCCGGATTACAGATCCCGAACTATAATCTACGATAAATTTTAAGTGGAACCTCGTGTAGTCGGACCACAGGAAATAAAGGATACACTCTACTAGTATTTGAATTCCACCGAAACGAAATCTGAGGATGGATCCTTAGCTTAATTCTCTGTTGCGGATGGGAATTAAATAACGAAGGTTTGTAGGAGTGAAATAAAAATTGATATGCTAAATCCGAGAGATGCTACTGACTGGCCCTCCCCTGCTAAGGGTTATTAAATGCGCGAGTGGAGTCATAAATCATGCTTAGAAGGTAAAAAGGTAAAAAGAAGTAATAAAAATGACTCTTTTGAGAAAAGCGCCAGCAACAGAATCAGCTACTGTCGGCGTGGCGCGACAGTGATCAATAAAATTCACGGGTCGACTACTGAAAAGAAAAATAATAATCAACCCTTTATAAGATGGACGATAATGGCTCTACTTTCTAACATGCACCGTCATTCTTTATATCCTAGGACTCTACGTTCACTATAAAAACGATTTAGAACTAAGATTTCAGGTAATCCTGTATTTAAAGAAATGCATAAATATCAAAATAAATCTTTTAGGATTACAAATTTTCCACAATTTCGTTAAATTTCTTCAAAATACTATAATATCTCTTGAAATTCCTTTAAATTTCAAAGAAGAATCATTCAATATTTCTTAAAACTATTACTAAACTTCCCATGAAATCTTCATAAATCCCTTAAAAATATTGTAAAATCCAAATAAATATTATAAAATACATTGAGGAGAAGGTGAAATTATGGTCACCCTTTTGTTTTTTTTATCACCCTTGAAAAGTTAATGACCCATCTTCACTTTGTTCGTTCTTGAGAACCTCTTAAGAAATTTGTTAACTAACAATAACTATTCCTAAATGGATTTTCGATTAAATCAAATTTTTAATTGTGTATACAGTAACTTAAGTGAAAAAAGACAAAATCAGCGACTGACCCTAAGTGGCCTTACCATAAAATTCTTTATTTATTTTATCTAAATAAATACATTGAATTCACAGTCATTTATCTGTAAATTTACAGTTGATATGAGAAATTTTAACCTTTTATCATACCAAGAAACATCTTAAGGGGTTACACCACCTTAGCGCGTGGGAAAATAGCTATAAAAATAAGCATTTTTTTTGACGCAGTAATAAATTATTTAAAATAATTGTTATTATACATATGGGGCATTATTCCTCAAGTGTACCACCCTCAGAATTCGACTTTGTCTGATCGAACTCAAACTTAGGTAAAGTATAATTCTACTAGGTAGAAATTTAGAGGAAAAAGATTTTTTCAATTGGATAAAAATTTACCGAGATAGGGGGAATTTTTCAAATTTTTTCGATTTCGTGCTATTTCGAAGGTATTAAGCTCCGTTTCTGTGGAACATACAAAATTTTGTCCCATACGTTTTTGATAGCTTTTTTCTGGTCTATCGAATAACCATTTTTGAAAAAATTGAAAATTTGACCGATTTTTTTTTTGAAAATCAAAATATTTTTGACTATTGCAGAAAAAAGGCATGTTTTTTTTTTTTGGTCTCAAAATAAAGCTTAAGTCTTTCTTTTTCGATGCTGTAAATTTGATCATCTTGCTATTTTTTGTTGATTTCGAGAAATTAAATAAAGAGTAAAGCGCCGCGTCGACGGCGCTCGAAACTGCGTAGGGGCGTAATATTAAGCAAATAAATTTCTATCTAATAAATATATTGCAGTACGTGGAAATAGTCCTTTTCCTTAATATTACGTCCCTAAAATCAGTGTAATGCAGGCATTAGAAAACTAATGACAGTCTCAACCCTGTATAATGCACAGAGCAGTGAACCGAAAAGACCAAAGAAGTAATTTATTTTTAAGTAAATGAGAAAGTTAAGAAGTTGCAAGCAATCAGAAAAAAGAAGGGAAGAAGGATTTGTTTAAAATAGCTTATAAATAAAATCGAACTCTACACCTAACGCAATAATGACGTACACGATGACACTATTTCAATGTATTACAATATATTTATTAGATAGAAATTTATTTCCTTAATATTACGTCCCTACAATGACTGTAATGCAGGCATTAGAAAACATTAATGACAGTCTCAACCCTGTAGGATGCAGAGAGCAGTTTAATAAATAATAAATATTCATAATTGATACGATAAATGAGTCCGAAGAAGTTCCGCCGAGCGAGAAGCCCAGTAGTCTCGAGCGCCATCGGCGCGGCGCTTTACTCTTTATTTAATTTCTCGAAATGAACAAAAAACGGCAAGATGAAATTTACAGCATCGAAAGATAAAGAATTAAGCATTATTTTGAGACAAAAAAACATACCTTTTTTCTGCAATAGTCAAAAATATTTTGATTTTCAAAAAAAAAAAAATCGGTCAAATTTTCAATTTTTTTCAAAAATGGTTATTCGATAGACCAGAAAAAAGCTATCAAAAACGTATGGGACAAAATTTTGTATGTTCCATAGGAACGGAGCTTAATACCTTCGAAATAGCACGAAATCGAAAAAAATTCCCCCTCCCCTATCTCGGTAAATTTTTATCCAATTGAAAAAATTTTTATCCTCTAAAGTTCTACCTAGTAGGACTATACTTTACCCGAGTTTGAGTTCGATCAAACAAAGTCGAATTCTGAGGGCGGTACACTTGAGGAATAATGCCCCATATATACATAGTACTTTTATGTATAATTTGAATCAATGACAAATTTAAAAAATTTTTAAATAGCGGAGATATGAGCCAATGAGTAGGACCCTTTTTTGAAAATCTTTGTAGATGGTGATTCTCGATCAGGCATTGTCTCAAAAAAAAAATTTTTTTTTGCTAATTTAGAAATGTAATCGCTATCGTGTGACGTAGGGAAAAATTTTTTAAAAATTTTTATAGAAATCACAGCTGTTTAAAAAAAAAATTCTAATTTTTATAGAAATTTTTAGTTTAAAACATTCATAACTTATGAACAGGGCACCCGATCAAAAAAATCCTACGTCACACGAGAAACAATAGTATAAAGAACCTGTGTTTAAAATTTCAACCAAATCGGTTGAGTAGATCTTGAGATTTCATGTACACCAGTTTGAAAAAAGTAATTTCGAGAAAAACGCGAATGAAAAAACAATACAATGCGAATGAAACCAAATCGCGAAAAGCTGGCTAGAACTATAAAATGTTGATAAAATGGGCCAAATTCTGTTATTCACTGGTTTTTAGGGTCGCTCATGACGAATCCGGTGTCAAAAATTTCAAAAACAAAATGGCGGATCCAATATGGGTCCACTGTGGGTCCAAACGGAACCTGAGTTTCAGCGACACGCTCACTTCTAATTGTTGTAACTTCGGAAATAGTTTGAATTTTGAAATGATTGAACGCTTAAAATATTCTTATAAGTATAAACAATTTATCTAAAAAAAAAACTAGCTGTCAAGTTGTATCAACTTTTGTACTAATGCAAGGAGCACTTTGCTTCCTGTAAGCAAATATGATTTGCTTCCTCATAGAGGAAGTATTAAATATTCTTTACATCAGCATTAAATTTTGATTACTTGAGAAGTTTTATTCAAAATATTCATTTTCGAAAATTACAATAAAGCATAACTTTCTGATTTTTTTAATGAAATGCATTAATCATATAGGTCAATCGATTCGTCTCGATGAAAGGAATATTCATTTCCCTTACACCAGCTTTAAATTTTTAATATTTGAGAAGTTATAGTGGAAAAATGAATTTTACGAAAATTATAAAAGTACATAAAACTTTTAATATTAAATATTTTATGAAACCCTTGTAAGAAATTCAACTAGATATTTAGTGGAATAACTATGCAAAGTTTCATCAATTTATCTCTACGCGTTTTCAAGAAATTGCTGGATCGTGACACATACACACACCCTCACATCCGGACATTTTTTCACATCATTATATTAGATATATTGTCCTTGAAATATGTTCAAAAAATCCTTTTTTAGGAAACTAAATTTTGTCACCTCTACAAAGCTTCCTCTATGAGGAAGCAAAGTCAATTTTTTGAAAATCTCATGGTGGTGTAACCCCTTAACTTGGTAGAGTGATAGAAAGATATATTGTTTTATAAAACAAAACCACAATTGAACATCAATTCAACTGTAAAACTGTATTTTATAACCCAAAACAGATATGTATGTATCTATTAATTATTCAGTTTGTTAAATATAAGGAAATATTTTTTATAAATATATATTATTTTTTGAAAATTCATGGTTAAGTTTTTAAAATTCATATCGTAAATACGTGGGCGTTTAATCTTGTATATGTAAATGATCAATATCAATATACTTATTGATCGGTCACTCTAATACTATATAGTCTACATATGTAGTAACGATATCGAATGCGATTCGAAATCACTTGAGAAATATTGAATTTCATTTCAATTACAGTAAAATTTTCAAGTCCACTAAATATTTTGAAAATTATTGCTAATAATAATAATAATAATAATAATGTAAATTTATTATATAATTCTTATAAGAAATTTTTTGAAATCTTATGAAGTCGCGAAAAATCTTTTAAAAATGAAAATTTCAATTAATTTTATAAAATCCTTTGAAACCCTGAAAGTTCTTTAAAATTCCATGCATCTCCTCCTTCAAAATCTTTTAAGTACTTTTGAAATTCTAAAAACAAAATACATTTTTAATCCTGTCAAATCTTTAGTAATTCTTTAATATTAACTGAAATCTCTTGAAATTTCTTGAAATTTTTTTATATTATCAAAAATTTCTTGAAATCTTATGAAATTCCTGAAACGCATTTAAAATCTTTTAAAATCCTGAAAATTTGTCAACATTTGATATAATCAAATGTAACCATGTGAAATATCATGAAATTGAGAAAATATTTATCTGAAGGGTCTAAAATTTGTTGAATTTCCAATTGAAATCATACAAAGAAAAATATGTTACAATTTAAGCCTATGTTTTTATACTCAACGCTATAGATTAAATAACCCAACTTTAGTTTTAAAAAAATAACACTAAGAGGTTCTATTCAATCTATACACTGAGAAAACAATTTTTTGGATCCAAAGAAATGTATTTCTTTGGGTCCATTGTTTTCAGTCAAAGGAATTATTTACGTGATTTTATTGTATTTTGTTTAGAGTCAAAAAATTTGTTCATTGAGTCAAAGAAATAATTTCTTTGGGCGCTATTTCTTTGATACAAAGAAATAATTTCCTAATTTCGGAGTCTTAGATTATTAAGACAAAGAATTGATTTCTTTGAGAGGAAGAACCTAATTTTGTTGAGTCTAACTTTTGTACTCAAAGAAATATTTCTTTACTTCGATGTTATCGAAAATTTAAATTAAAAACTATGCTTTGTAAATTTAACAATTGATTAATGCCTGGATCAAGCATTATATGGTTTCTTTGATTCAAAGAAATATTTTTAAAATTTAAGGAGATATTATTTAATTCAAAAAAACATTTATTTCATATAGTGGAGTTGATACTCTTGTTTCAATAAAACAGTTCATTGATCAAATGAAGTAATATGTTCATTTAAGTATTAATTTTTTTACTTTAAAGAAATGTTTCTTTTGATGGATAAAGTGGACTGATTCAAATCAAAGAAATATTCAGAAAACTGAAGGGAATATTATTTGAGTCAAAGATACACTTATTTCACATAGTGGATGTGGTACTATTGATTCAATTAAGTAATTTGTTTACTTAAGTATTAATTTATTTAATTGAAAAAAGTGTTTTTTTTAGTAAATATAATGAAGCGGTTTCAATCAAAGAAACCTTTCTTACAATGAAGGAATATATTTTTCAAATAACTACTTATATGATTCGATCAAATACATTTAGTTTTCATTCAATCTTTTTGTACACTTGCATACAGTACAAAGGATTCTTTAGTTCAAAATATACATTGTACATAATGCAAGGTTCGACAATTTGCTGCCGGAAAATATTCCCTTGTATTCAAAACATATATGAAATAGATAATTCTAAATGCATATATTATTTACTCCGTATATCTCAGAAAAGA